>VXBU01010571.1:490173-535319 GCA_013400315.1 Bombycilla garrulus
TTTTTAACTGGATTATCTGCAGCAGTTTTTTGTTTCCTCTGTGAATTGATTTGTTTCTTCTCTATTACCCCCTTGCCGCATCCACCACACCCACTGTCATCGTACCTGCACTAAGCCTTCATCTCCCATGAGAAGAAGTTAATTTTGCTTGATTGAAACAGCAGATAATGGGATGGGAACATGGGAGAATCTCCCATATCCTTGTAAGTCATGTATTTCTCCTCTTCTCCAAAGCCAAACAATACAATACAACACTACTGCAAAAGACTCAACAGCCTGGGATCTGATGAGGTACAAAGACTTTGGTTGCAGCTGCTGCTGCTCCTGCTGCCACTGCTTGGGGTGAGGAAACAACCAGACAACTTAACTGCCCTGGGAATATGCAAAACCCAAGTGAGAAACTGTCCCTGGCCTGAGAAACCTGCAGTCCTGTTAGACAAGACAGATAGTGGCAGGGAGAGGAGGCATGGAGAGATGGGCCCCAGAGCAAGGAATAATCAAACCAGGTTCCAGCTTAGGAAGGGCTCTTCAGGGCTCCAAGTCAACCCCTGAGTTTTATAGCCCCCTTTACTTGATCAGTGAATTTTCTGATCTTTATGACTTTTACATCGTTCTGTGTGTTTCTGGTAAGTTGAGGGGTTCTGTTCAGGTTTTGATGTTTGTTTCTTTTTGCTTTTTCCTTTTTCTTTTTTTTTTTTTTCTGCAACACTAACTCAATAAGCAGGTAATTTCAAGCTGATCTGAGGTCTCCTGTTGTAAGGTCGTTCTTTGGACACACTGTGGTTCTCCTGAGGGATGGTTTTTGCCTGGTGCCATCTGCAGCTCTCAGGCTGGCATGTGCAGCTTGTGAAAGACGCCTGCAGTCTTGCTTAAGAGACTAATAAAATTAAACACTGTGGCAATTTCTGTGGTCAGGGCAACATCTGCCTCCTCTGACATATCAGAAGTGTGGAACATACCAGGCCAGAAGGGACAGAACTGTGAGAGAAAAAGCATCTGAAAAAATTAAAAAGAAAATACTTTTCAGCAGCTATAGTGCGTCAGTGCTATGTCCTGGCACTGAGGCTGGCCCAGCGTGAGCACGTGCATGCCTGTGCTCCAGGAAGGCCATCCTGGCTGGCACTGAGCCTCCCTGGAGCCACATGTGGTCCTTGTGGACCCAGCTGCTGCCTTGAGTCCTTAACCCTGTGCAGGGTCTCCCCAGGCCGGTGGGGCAGGAGAAGCCCTGGCCAAGGACAGGATCCCTGTCCCTCGGGTCCTCTGCTGTCATACGAACCTCATGGGTGTGTGTGGCAGGACCTGAAGCACGGGGACTGTGCCCAGCAACAGAAAACCCTGGGATTATGTTTGCTGTGGCCACATGGATATATAAATGCCTATAAAAGCGCATGCAGGCTCCAGTTTCTGGTTGGATTAACTCCTTGCAATAATGTTGGGTCCTCTGGATATTTCTGTATCTCTTGCACTTTTGTTCCCTGCCACAGGAGGCACGGAGTGATTCCAATCCTCCTGCATCTCCAATCCTTCCCCATGTCACAGGAAAGAAACATTTGGAAAAGTTTTCAGTCAGATCCTCCTCCTGGTTAAATTTAGCACAAGCCTGTAAAGTGCCACCAGGAACAGCAATTAGGGAGCTGCACATTTTGGTTCATGGTTATCTGCAAGGTCAGAGAGAAGTACAGGCTGTGTTAGTGAAGGTTTGTCAGCTCTCAAACAGTTTAAAGACAGAGGCAAACATTAAAAATAAGAAGAAAAGCAAAATGTATTAGTCAGTCCTGACTCTCAAAAAACCGAAACCCCTTCCTAACTGCTCCCCCCACAACTGCTCCTTCCATTTGCAATATTGATAAAATAAAATCGGCTACATTTAATGAAAGCCACCTTTGCTGAAGGCCAGGAAAGTCAATGAACCACTTGTCACTGTGCAGGGCTCCCAAAATAGAGATCTGCCCAGGCATCTTCAAACTAATGGCATCCTGCTTGACAGAGAATAAGGCCAGAGGATCTTCATGCTAAGAGTGCTTTACCATCCCTTGTTCTTTTTATTTTTTATCTTTTCTTCTCCTTTCTCCTGCCACCTACCCACCCTTTACTTTTAGTCCCTTCCCAAGCTCTCTACCCACTGCTCTCCTAACTTTTCTCTTCCCTTTCCTTCCTTTTCCACACCAGACTGCCTTCATCCTGGCTGTCTAGGCTCCCTTTAGTCTCTTGGGCTCTCTCCTGCCCCCTCACCCTGGTCCCTCTCTTTCTTATGCCAGGTCCCTCCCTGTTCTCAGCACTTCTGAGGGACATCCCAGTGGGTGCTCCCTCTTTTCCTGCCATGCTGGTGGCATCACACATAGGAAGCACGAGAAGGACAAACATTTTCTATAGGGAGATGGAACACCAGTGGCATCACTCAGCACCCCCAGGGACAAGCAGTACCTCCTTCAGGCTCAGCCTGGCTTTAACGTGCCGTGGGCAGCACTCCAGCCGTCATGTCACCTCATTCTCCCTGTCTCCCCTTCCCTTTCTCTCTTCCCCTGCCTCATTCCACGTCATTTCCATCGCAACCAGAATACGCTCGCTCTTTCTTTTCCCCGATGAGCCCAGTCTGAAATGTGTCTGAGGGGTATTTTTAGAGGAAACCTTGGCAGCCTGGCAGTGCTGGGCGTTTTGCCACCTTGACTGGAAAATGTGCATCAGCCCGATAAGGATTACAATGGTGTGCTGGGGGGCCGTGAGTGGGGCCCATCCTGGTGTACCTGCTCGATACAGTGGTGTACCAGCTCTGTGGGGCACGGCAGAGTGGCCGTGGGGCTGCCCCAAACCCATCCTGTGCCCTGCCATCCATCCCACACTGGCCTCTAAAATATGCCCAAAAGTATAAGAGGAGTGGTTGCTGGGAAAGCTATGGGATTTAAGTGGAAGGAAGCCATTGTGTGGCTGGAATAGGGGTATTTTCTGGCCGCAGTGCTTCTGTGGGTGATGTGCACAAAGAGCATTGTCCCAAAAAGTTGCCTTGAGAATGTAGCAGCCAAGTAATGATGGGCACAGGCGCAGCTCCCAATACCATGGCCTTAGGGCTGCTCCTTTTCTCCTGCTTTGTCCTTTCGGCAGTGCCGGGGCTCAGGGCGAGGTGTTGGCCCCCTCACAGGCACAGGGTGAGCTCTGGGAGCAGGCACTCTTTGTCCTGGGGCTGTGGCTGGTACAGCTTGCTTGGAGCTGTTGTTCCCTGACCTGTCAGGCAAAGTATTTGCAAGTGGGAATGGCCTGCTGGATTGACTTCCAGCTGCAATCAATAAAGAACTGTGTTGTGGGTTTTTAATTTGAAAAATAAATATCGTGTCCAGCTAATATTTTTTAATATCTAGTTTCCCTCTCACAGTTCAAGGGTCTAGAACTTACTTAGAGAAATGTCGACAATGTGATTAAATATCCTGTGAAATGTAGGCAAAAATGCTACTTTCTACAGGCAGGACATTTTGGGGAAGAGGGAGATCATATAAGCCACCGCACCGAGTTTGCTTATCTAGCCTTCTGATGATCTTAGCTACCTCTGTAGTTGAGGAAGGGAGAGAAATTCCCCTTAGGAAGTATTTTTGGGGGTAACACAGATGCTCTAAATGCTCTTCAGATAGGCCTGTCTTTCCTATTGATGCCCCAGGGAGGAGCTGGCTGGTCAGTCAGGGACCCTCAGCTGTGACCACCTCTTCCAATCCACACCACTCTGACCACACCTGCACGGACTGGTGGAGGCAAGGGTGATCTCCAACTCCAGACAAATGGCTCCATCGTCCTTCTGTGCCAAGTGAAATAATTTCAAAGGGAACTGTGCCTCAAGGCTGATGCTGAGGATGTTTATTCGGTGCTGGATATGTATGGATGACTGCCTGCCTGCAGGTGAGGGATCCTATGCCTGGAGCTCAGCAATGGATGGAGGGACTGGAAGGGGTCTCCAAAACTGTGTCTCTGACCAAGAGGAGACCAACTATACATGCACTGTGTTGTGAAAATTGTTCTTACATCATTTTTAAGAGTCTCCCTTACCATTAGAAAGGTTTTTCTCCCTCTTAACTAAGAACAGGGGAGCAGACTTTTTCCCTTCTTCATCTCTGAACTGTTTAATGTAGCTGAGGATTGTTACTGCATCCCCCTCAGCTGTTTGGTTTTGACCTAAGCCATCCAGTTCTTTCAGCTCTCCCCTGCAGGTCACATTTCCCAGACCTCTAGCGTTCCTGGATTCTCTCCAAAAGGCCAGCATCTCTCCTGAAATGCATTGCACAAAACTGGCCACCCTATAAGAGCAGTAGCATACCACATCTGCACTGAACGAAAGGGCCATTCCTCCGTACAGGCAATGCTGCTTGTTATTCTTTCCAACATAACATTTGCTTTATAGGTTTTGGTTTTTGGTTTTGGTAATTGTGTGATTTAGAGTATTTTCCACGGAATTGCTTCTTAACCAGTCATTTCCGCCTGGTTATTTCTGCCTGACTGTAGTTCCTTGCACTCTGCTCTATTGAGTTTTGTCACACGCTTTCTCTAAATTGTCAAGACAATGTCTCTTTCTCCCCTTTTCCCTCTTTTTTTAAGATTTTAAATTCTGATCCTCTCTGCCAGGTTTGCCACCACAGTCTGTTCCCTTGTGCTCTGACAGATGTTGCCAGGCAGAGCTGGGTACAAGCCTCCTGTACCCACCCCCCTGTGTCTCTCCCCTTCTTAACAACAACCACCAACAGCCGCTCCTTGGACTGCATTCTCCAACCAGTTTCGTATCATCTGTGGGTTTTCCTGGTTTACTTGAAGGCACAGCACCAGCCCTGTGCCCAGACAGTGCTCAGAAGAGAAGATGCTGCTGGCAAGACATCTGGGACAACACCCTGGCACAGTCCCCTGTGGGGTTTAGGCATTTTGCCACTCAGCTGGGCCATGCTTTAAGAAGCCAGGTACATCCTAGATGTCTGAAGGTACCTGGGCAGAGAAGTTTAGCACCCAACCTTTGTACTCAGGTGCCTGTGGGGCCATTGAGGTTTGGTTTAGGCACCTCTGCCTGTTTGCTGGCTCCAGCTCTCGCAGTGCAGCTCCCTGAGAGGCCAAAGGGCACAAACGCACGTCAAACTGAAATGTTTCACCCAGTCCTGGTCACGTGTTTGGAGATGGTGTTCTGTTTGAAAAAGACTCCCAGTGTTCATTAACTGGTATTTTTCTTCTAGAAAATGTCTCTGTCCAGGAAAATACTGGATACTAAGAACTTCTATCACAATTTACCAAGGAGAATAAATATCCAGGTGCTGGAAAGGGCTACAGCCTACAAGACCCCAGCTGTCAAGCAGCTGCTGGGTTTTGGTTGTCACTAGTGCCTTGCATTAAAAGCCAGGGGTTGCTCCACGAAACAGGGGCTTGTGTTACTGTGAAACCTGCATCTCGCCTTCCCCTCAGCCCTTCCCGGCATTAAAACCTTGAAGAGCTGCAGCACACACAACAAAGGAAAAAGCAATAGGAGAGCGGCAAGGTCACACATCTGCTGCTTTCCACACTTTCTTATCTCTGACATCACGGGCCTCAAGGTCTTTCTTCTCATTAAAACAGCTGAATAATAGCAAACTGTACACAAACTGACTAAACCTGTGGCCTTCTGCCTTAGCCATAATATGAGATGTCTGGCTAGGGAGGATGTTTCTTGGTGAGGGAGGGTGAAGGCACTGAAGAAATAAGCAGCTCTGTGCAAACGCAGCGGGAAGCTGCTGCCACTGCCCCTTGGGACTGACAAGCTGCAGGACATCCAGCCAGGCGAGCGTACCTCAGGAAGTGCAGGGCCAACACCAAAATGACTTTGTGCAAGGCTGATTTGCATTGATCCCACCAGTGCTGCCTCTGCCTGAAGTTCACTTTGTTAGCAGCGGAGAGAGAAATAATAGGCATGGGGTGGGAAGGGGAGCTATGGACTGAAAGAACTGTGGAAAATCAAAGGCATGATACGGATGCAGAGGCATTAAAAAATGATGGCTGAAAAGGCGGAAAAAGTAACCTAAGTCATCAAGTCCTTTGTACAATCTGGATTGGTTCAAAAAATACCAGCCTAAGCTGACCTCAGGCCCCTCTTGCATCTCTTCACATCTCCATGGTTTGGACAGTCACTTTTCAGGCCTGATCATTGCACACACTCCTGCTGAAGTCTCTGCAGCTGCTGCACCTCGAACAGCTGCCACTGGGATTTCTGAAAACCACACCTGCATCCCTCACCCTGCTAGTCCTGATGAAATTCATTAATGGCAAGTCATTTGTCATGACATAATGTGGGATGTGAAAGATCTATTTCTGGTGGTTGCACACACCTCCCTGCTTGGTGATTAGTGTTTAGTATCTGGGACTGCAACAGTCTGGGAAAGCTAAGGCATTAGCAAGTGGATGGGGTGGTCTGCTCTGTGAAAAATTATATGTGTACTGAAGTAAGTGGATAAAGATGCTTTTGAGGTTCCAAACATTTTCCTACAGGAATAGAAATTATTGTGAAAGACGAAAATCAGGAAAAAATGTGTAACAGGTGGCTACTGACTTCAGCAGCTAGACACAAGTGTTAGTAGTTTTAGTCCTTCCAGTGTTATTTGTGACGGTTTGAAGGTACCAGAGAGCAGCTCTGTGGGTCTCCCACATAACACTGGCCACACAGTTCCTCCCTGCATTATGTCCCCCTGGTGACAAAATGCCAGGCATTCTGCTCATGCTTCACTGGGAAGAATTTAGTTGTAAGGTCTCACATCAGTTTTTGTTTTATTTAGTTTTTTTTTTTTCATCTGACTTCAAATTCCACTTCTTTACATTGTGCCTTTCCCTACCAAAAATAAGTGGGGTTTGCTATGTGACAGTTTCCTTCTGAATGAATTTGCACTGCCAGCCAGCCAACTCATCCTTCTTTTAAAAAGCTGGACACTGACAATTTCTTGCACATTCTCCACTTTTTTGGTGGTTTTGGAAGTGTTGACCCCAGAACAGGAGCCATAGTCCACTAGTGCTGTCTTCACTTCTCTGAGACTTGGTGAGACCCCATTACACCCTTCTCATCCTACAAAAGCAGCAGGGGCAGAGGCAGAGATCTCCCCTGTAACAAGAATGCACAATTCTACAGGTGCATTATGGGTTTAGTTTTACAATCTTTTTTTCTTTAAACACTGAGTCTTGACTGCTGCTGGAAGGAGAGTTTCAAACAGATCAAGTTTTCCTTGGAAATGAGCTATCTAGAAAATTTTCTCTTTGTGACAGGTTCTTAGACCAACATGCTGCTTATCTGATAAAACTCTTATCAGAGACAATTTGTGGCACGTTGCCCCAGTACCACGGTGCAGTCCTTTCAGCTTTACTCAACTGCGTGGAGACAACAGAAGATGACACTGCGAACAGTAAAGAGCAAATGCTCCCTCCGTGTAGGTATCTTCTGACTATCATTCCATAGTTTGAACAAACAGTCAAATATCTACTGACAAACAAGCAAAAGTTGGCAGGAATTAATGATCCTCTGGAACAACAATGTGCTGTGGGAGTACAGTTAAGCATCCTGAGCTGGACAACTGAGGCAAAATTTATGGTTTCTCCTAGACAGAAGTAGTTTATGCATGGGTTACTGAGTCTTTTACATGTTCTTCCTCCAGGCCCTGCCTCTTGACTAATGCCTACAGGCAAAGCACAAAGAGAATAAAAAATACGCAAAGTAGCAACAGTGACACTTGGTTTAACTGCAGGATATATTAAAGCCTGAGTGAAATAGTTATTCCTTTTGAAATTTTCAAACATTTAATTCAAAAAGAATTCCAGTTCTGATGGGACCATATATATTGAAATAAGTCACTAAGTCTTCTGCATTTCATGTAGAGGATGAAATTAAAGTCTGTTATTTCAACATTTTGCTGTAAGTAGCTGATTTAACTAATGAATCACTGTCCTTGGCAAAGTGAAGTTTCCTGGAATTATCCCAACAAAGTTCTCCTGAATATCCATTTTGTAATTTAAAATTAGGTAGCAATTCTTGTTAATATTTTGGTGTCAAAATGGCACAAAATTTTGAAATGGTAAATAAATCTGCAGAATATAAATGATCATTCCTAACTAGTACTAATGAGAAAGAAAAGTAATTTAAGTCTATGGGCAGCTGCACACAGAATATCCTTTAGATAGCCCTATGGCTGCAGACACATCTCTCTTACATATGTATGGCTTCAAACTTGTGCAGGAAAAGCCATTCAAAAGCTGGAAAAATACAGCCAGATCAAGCAAGATAGTGCCAGGAATAAATAACATTAGGAAGTACAAGCTTACTGGTAGTCTGCCCTAATGATCAGGGTGGGACTTCCACGAAATTTTGGAAGGTATCCCCATGATCGGATCATCTACATTTGACAGGATTTCCTCAGCACCTGGCCTGAAGCACTCAGCCTGAATGCTCCCACCCCCAGACACTTGTCCTTCACTAACAAAAAAAATGATCAGCATTTATTACAGTGTTGTCCATAACGGATTTCGGTCAGTGTCCCAGGGAAGCAGGACTCCGTGGTCTCTTGTTCCTCCCCTTGTCAGCATTGTTCATGTTATTGCAGTACCTTGAGACCTGAGGATCTGCTGGTCTTGCTGTCGCACGCACACACACACAAAAGAAGGCAACATGGTGACCTCTAGGATGCTCATTATCTAAGTAGATACCATGGCATAGAGGCAAGTGAGCTCATGTGAAGTCCACATGGCAAGTTGGATGCAGAGGTGAGTGGTGATGGGACTGGAGTTTACACTGTCCCATGCCAGTGTTCTGAGTCACCGGGCCCAGCATTCCCATCCTTAGTGCCTTCCTAATGCCCTTCCTCTGCATGCGCCCAGTGTGATCGGGAACAGCGCACATCACTCCTGGAAGACCCGATCTCTTGGTTGCTTTCTCCTCTGACAGGGGCATTCAGGTCTTCCCCTCTTAGCATTGCCTGAGACATTTGTAACTGGAGTCACCTTTCAGGCAGCATCAAACACCACCTGAAACGATGCCATGTTCACCCTCTGCCCCAGTGTCAGCCCTTCTCATCTCTCCCTCAACAGTGTGTGCAACTTTTCAACAACAGTGGCTGAAAAGCTGCCCAGTGGAAAAGGACCAGGAGGTGCTGGATGACAGCAGCCAAACATGAGCCAGTGTGTGCCCAGGTGGCCAAAAAACCAATGGCGCCCTGGCCTGTATCACCAACAGTGTGGCCAGCAGGACGGGGGCAGTGACAGTCCCCCTGTCACTGGAGGCCGCACCTCCAGTGCTGTGGCCAGTTCTGGCCCCTCAGTTCAGGAAGGACACTGAGGGGCTGGAGCGTGTCCAGAGGGCAACGGAGCTGGGGAAGGGTCTGGAGCACATGTCCCATGAGAAGCAGCTGAAGAAGCTGAGAATGTTTGGCCTTGAGAAAAGGAGGCTCAGGGATGACCTTATCGCTCTCTACAAACACCCGAAAGGAGCTGTAGCCAGGTGGGGATCAATCTCTTCTCCCAGGTGACAAGTGGCAGGACAAGAGGACATGGCCTCAAGCTGCACCTGGGGAGGTTCAAGTTGGGCATGAGGAGGAATTGCCTCACAGAAAGGGTTGTTAAGGATTGAAATAGACTGCCCAGGGAGGTGGTGGAGTCACCATTCCTGGAAGCGTTCAGGAAATGGCTGGATGTAGCACTTAGTGCCATGGTCCAGATGACAAAATTGTGTTTAGTCAAAGGTTAGACTTGATGATCTCAGAGGTCTTTTCCAAATGACTTGAATCTGCAATTCTGTGATATATTCCTGATCCTAGAGTTCATCTATGAGGCCTAAGGGCATCAACTGGTGCAGTAGTTACGTTCTTCCAAAGAGAACTGGACCCTAAACTGGAACTCTAAACAGTTGTGGCTTGGTTCTAATTTAACGGCGGCATTTTCTACTAACCTTATGCTGCATTTTATACTGATTTAAACTGAGAAAGTAGCTCTGAGTACATCTGGACCTTGCTACTAACCCAGCCCAGGGCTAGGTATCTTAAGCAGGAGTTTTCACCTTGGACCTAAGGTGGCTTGAACTCCTCCTGCAGTCAAATGGTTCTTGTCAGTCACTTGTGGAATTTCTGCTCTGCAGTCTCTTGTGGTTTGGGGTCTAAGTTTGGAAGTCACTACATCTAGGATGTAAAATCACCTGTGCCTAAGGAGTTTAAATACAGCCTATGTTGAGACCTTTCCATGCAGGAGAGTTTTTCAGAGCGAAATATTTCTGATTAACTCATCAACTCCCAGAACAGGAGATCCTTTAATAAATTCAAGTAATCTGCTTTAGAGCTGATCCAGAGGTTTCCTGCATACAGTGCCTCATCTGCAAGAATGGCCACAGAGGAGCCTTAATTAGGTGTGTGTTTAATTATTTATTCAGAGCACACATTCATTCACATTGTATTCACTGAGCTTTGGTCAAATCCCAAGTCATTGTCTGCCTGCACACAAGTATTTACCCAAAGGTATGGGTTTAAACTGATTAACTCACACTGCAGCAAACGCCTGTGTAGGCACTGATATTGGCTTAATACCTTACTCAGAAGTACTCTGAAGTTGGCTGAGGTCTTGTACAGGTCCTCTTCTTTGAGAGTAAAGTGTTTGCTCAGGGGCAGGACTGGCTTTGCTGGGTTGTACAATGGCTGAGTTGAGCTGATACCAGGCTGACTGAGGTGCATGGAAGTAGCGTGTCTGGAAGCAGGCTGCTGGAGATCTGGAGATGGAGCACCTCAACTGCATTCCTGGTGGTGGAGACAGACTTTGTTCTTTCAAAGTTTCCAGCAAGATAATGGTGTTTTAGACAAAGGTGAGCAAAGGCTGCCTGTACCTTCCCCTGTGTCCTTGCCCTGTCCCACAGCAAACTCATTTGCTTTGCAAAGCGCTCACAGATGCCTGGAAGTGGAAAGGGGTACAAACCCGGTCCTTCTGACCCAGCTCCATTGCTGAGGAACCACACACGTGTTTTCTGACAATGGGGTTGCCTTCTCAGTTAGGTTGCTGCCCCCTGACCGGTTTAATCCTCCTCATGCAGGAGAGAGACCAGAGCAGCAGAAGAAGCTCCTGGCTTTATCAGCCCCATGTCTTCCTTCAGCTTATCAAAAACGAACTCCCAGTTGGCTTTGTTTGACTTCAAGGTTTATTGGATTTGTTGTTTCCCTTCTTCATTTTCATATTAAAGGCTAAGGTTGGGCTGTGATCCTGCTACTGTAGCCTCCAGCTCCTGAGCTGATCCTACCAGCTCTAATTGCTCAGCTGCCTGATGTAATCACCAGGAGGTATATTGTGTGTGTGGCTACAGGCACTTCATATTTTCTCCCCAGCCAGATGAAAAAAAAAAAAAAGAAGAAGAAAAAAAATTCAATTGGCTCTAGGTCTGTCAATAGTGACTAATCAGGTGCTGTACAATTAATTATGAAGGGGTGTCATTTTAAAACAATTCTGAGGTGGGAAAGAACAGGCCTGGGCCCTTTACCTGCTGGCACTGTTTGTGTTGCTAAGCCAATCCAGGCTGCGTCCTCTATTTCATTTACCTTTTAAACTATTGCCCCCGCATAAGTAAACACTTTCTATAAAGTGTGTGTGTGTGTGCATGCATGTGTGTAAGTGGGTGGAGGGTGATCTGGGAAGCTCTCCGCCCTAGAAAAGAAATTAATGATGGAGAGGAAAAAAAAGAGAGCAGCATAATTTGGCTGTAATTTCTCAAGAATGGCAGGAGATAATAGCAGGTGGATGAAACAGGAATAGGATTAAACAGTCTGGGGCTGAATCCCAGTAATTAAAAGTGCTGTGAGATACAGAGGTGGAGGTGAGAGATGTCCCTGCAATGCAAACGCTCTGAGCAAGGAGCCTGGGCTGCCCAGAAGCCACCTACCAGCATGTGTCAAGGGGGCAAATCGCTGTCCCACCTAAACTGGCTCTCCCAGGCTCCACTCCCAGCAGCGGCCAACATCTCCCACCCCTGAGGATGCGGCTGCAAAGAGCAGGATGCGTTCCTGCTCTTCGCCCTGCTGGCAAAACAGAATTGTCCCTTGCAAAGCAAAAGACATTTTTCAAGAAGGATGGCAAGGGAGCTGCTACTGTGCAGCGCCAGGCTTGGGGCACTGACTGGTGAAATTTGTGTGTGGAGGGGAAGGAAGGGCAGCCACAGAAATGATGAAACAGCTCAGTAGAAACAAAGTGACAATGCTAAATGACTGAGCTTCATTTGTTGCCTGGAGTGGTAGAAGATGGGCTGGAAATGTATAATAGAGGACGTTGGGGGAAAGCTTCTGCTGGGACCACCTCCTTGAAGATGCTGCAAGAGACCTTCAGGAATGTGGCAAGGGGCAAGTGTCCTGGTGTCTAGTAGAAAAAATTAGAAATACCCTCTCCAACCATTTAGCTTGCGAATAAAAAAACCTCCAAATGACCCTTTGGTCAAAAATTCTACCTGCAGCACTTGCAATGGTTCCACATTGCGATTTGTTCCATGAGAAAAAAAAAAAAAAAAAAAAAATAAAAAGGTAAATTCCTGGGTGTGAGAGACTGTATATTTGTATATTTGCTAACATTGCTTTTATTATTATAATTGTGGAATTAGATGGATTATTCTGGATAACAATTATTAGCAAATGTATTTTAGGAGCAAAATACCAAGGCACAAGAAGCCCTGGCCTGAACTTTACAGAATCAAGCATGTTGACTCTGCTCCTCCCCAAAAATTAATTTTCTTCATTTTACTGGTTAGTATTTTAAATGAAAACAAGCATTAAAGATAGAGCAAAACTTTTGATCAAAATGCACATAGAAGACTTCTAAAACCTTATTCAAACTTAGTTTCAGAGCTTTGTGTGTATTTCAGTATCACAGCTGGCAGAGTTCCCCTCTCCCCAGTCTTCAAAAAACCACGATATTTTGGCTTTGTTAACAGTGAAATATTTAGTACCATTAACCTCTGTTTCTCTCACCATTTTGATGACAGCAGCTACTGGATCCAAACCACAGCATTTCCTTGCACTGTGTCAGAGCACTTTGAAATAGGTCATGAGGAGGTTCAGTTTGTTGGGGCTATACAGTGTTGGGGTTGCCAGCCCAGTTTAGGTCAGGAGTCTGTTCAGTCCTTTGTCCTGGCTTTGAAGCTTCAGCAAGTCTTGCACCAAGAGTATGGAAATGCATTGCCCAGAGAAAGAGCTTTACCCTGAATCATCCTGGAGCCAAGTCAGTCCCTGTAGAAGGGCAATGGCTAACCAGGATTTACTCAGCAAAGTGCAATTAACGGATGTAAAAGTAGAGCTTACAACATAAACATGTGCTCAGATGCTGGTGTAATGAATGTAGTATAAATATTTAGATGTATTCCTACATCTAATTCTTTTACTCATCATTCTTATGTCAAATGGTTTACAGAAGGCAAAACTATACTTCAGTTACGGGCATGGCTTCATAATTCTTTGAGTTAATTAAGGCATCTAAATGTGCTTCATGTCTGTCTCCTCTACTTTGTAAATGTCACATACCTGTAGGTAATTAAATTCTTTTCATATCAGTGACAGTAATGGCAATTTAGGTGTCCAGCCCCAGGGAAATGCAGCAGTTATAAATGTCATTTGTACATCTCCAACAAACAGATTATTTTGTGTGTGCAGGCATCATGTAGGGAAAGAATTAATTGTGGTGTGGGATTTCTTTATACTGAGCATGAGAGTCCTGGTGCTGGTGCAGATGCTGAGTGGTGCCCCACGGATGGGCTGTCTTGCTAATGGGTGCCCAGGGGCACAGGGATGGCTTTGCCAGCCGTGGTGCCAGGGCAAGGGGCCTGTGGGTGCCACCTTCCCCATACAGCTGCGGTATCGTCCGGCTTGCATTGACTCAGAGCACTCCTCATTGCTGTTCCTTTCTCTGTTTGTGCCTTTATGCACAAATTGGCTGCACAGGCAAGGGAGGAGAAGGTGTGGCCTGTCCCCAGCTGGGGTGTTCCCTTGCAAAGGAGAAGAGGTGACGGAGTGCCACCCACAGCAGAGATCTCCCCAGGAGCCCGGGGGTGGGCTGACTGTGGTGGTCCCAGAGCCTCACTGGCAACTGAGATCATCTTGGTGCCAGGCGGGGAATCTCCCTTTGCCAGGGGAATCCCTACCCGGCCACTTCATAGTGTTTTTAAGGACAGCAAGGAGCCTTATCACCTTTCCACATCTGCTCCAGATGCTTTGCATTCCAGCAATGCTCCGCAAAGGTGCTGAACCCTACAGCATCTCTCCAAAGAGGACTCACTTCTTGCCACCTCAGCAGCTGTCAGCTTTCTGCATGCAATCCGAGGGGAAGGGAGCGGCCCTGCTCTCAAGGGTGTCCCTGCAGAGCTGGCAGCAGGTGACACAGCCCTGCCCCTCGCCCGTGTCAGCAGGACCGTGTGTGGCAGCGGGAGCTGTGTGTGCAGGAAGGCTGCGCTGCCTGCAGCCAAAGTTCAGGCAAACAGTGGAGAGCAGAAATGGTTTCCAACCCAGGGGCACCAAGGCCACTTCGGCCACTTTTGGGTTTCACCTTGAAGCGCAGCCAGAGCACAAGGTGCTGCTGGCACTGGTGTCTGTGCAGTGGGGTATGGCTCTCAGGGAGTGCTCTGTTCCCAGAAGAGGGAATAATGAATAAATGCCTCTCTCACAACATTTTCCAAAGCGTTAATCCCCATCAGTCCCTAGCCAAACCCCAGTGCTCTGCCATCTCATTTCTGTGTGGAATATCAGCAGGCCCTCCATCTCTCTCCCTCTATCTCCCACGTCTGTGCTGTTTCAGGGCTTCTTTCTCTTTAAGAGGAAACTCTGCGGAAGCCTAGCTATTCAATATTGTTTCATATTATTTGGTTGTGAAACAATTTAATTTGTTTATGGTTCTAAAGGTCAGATTTGACTGTTGCCCAAATTTCTAAAGAATAAAGAATGCATCGGGCTAAATGGGACTTCGTGACATGATCAACCGGAGAAAGAGAAGGGGGCTAGTGAGAATATTTAACTGGAACAGCAAGGCAAACTTACCTTCAGCTCAGGTTTAAAAGCCTAGTCAATCATTACACGTTTTTTATTATTTACCTGGTACAAAATCCCCCTGGGTGAAGAAGTAGAAAAACTCGCAGGCCACACTCTTTCAAATTTTTAGTTGATTGCTCAGTATTTTTTTTTCTCTGTCTCAGGACAGTTGAGATTATATGGGTTGTGATGGTACCTGTGGATAGATGAGAAATAAAGTGGAAGCACATTGCGGGTGTAGCTCCAAGCAGGGGTGTTTGTAACAGTGAAGAGAGCAGGACCAGCCAGGGACTTTGAGAAGGAAGGTAATTCTCACACAGTCATCAGAAGACAAAGGTTGCATTTACACCTGGCCGGAAGGTTTAATCATCTACTATTTCCAAACATTGCAGGCTCACAATCTGTTGTGTCTGAGATCATAAAACATAATCACAAACTGGAGACAAGAGACCTGGGGTGTGATTGACCAGACCTTTTCTTTTTCTTCGTTCTTATTTTTCACTCAATTTTCTGCCTGTTTTGGAGGGGAAGAAAAAAAGATGCTTTGGAAAGAACTTGCTTTCAGAAAATTCTTGATGCAAAAAAAAAAAAAAAGGTCTGAAAACCAAGGATTAATGGGCAATTTGTATTTTTCTTTGTCTCACTTGTGTCAAGAGCACCTGGGAGACAGATTACCTGTCTGCTAAGATCTCCCTCCCAGGCTTTCAGGGAACAGAAATTGTGGTAAAGGGACCAAAGAGAGAGAAGTATTCGAAGAGAACGAAATAGAAACCTCTTACAGCTTAGTTTTCCAGGTCCTACCACAAAAACAACTAACATTCAACCACCTGAAACACTGGGTGTAGGTGGCTTTCATCTGTCTTTGGGGGAAGGGTAAAATTATAGTAACATTGAAAGAGAATCTGGCAGTCATGGGAGGGTTTCTGGCTATAGTTAGCCACATTTTTGCAGTTTGAGACTGTAATTGGTTTTCTCTGTACCTGTGAGGTTGGTGAGGTGGTTCATCAAGCACGATCAGAGACTCTCATAGCGTAGAAAATTTGGGCAACATCACTTCTGCTTCCCTCACCCCATTGCCTCTGCAGGGTCATCGCTCTTTACCGTCTGCTCATGGCCAGGTGTTTCTCACCTGATATTCCTGATGGCTGGTAGAAGAAAGGGTGGAAGGGCCGTGTCCCAGCCCCGGCTCCAGCCTTGTGTCGGCATCAGGGAGGGACCCTGGAAGCGATGATGCTGCTTTGCGCCTCGTTTGGGTGTTACAGTGTTGATTCATCAAAGTACTTATTGCTGGGAGGAAGATGAAGGGCTGCCCTTGCTGACTTCAAAGGTGGCTGAATTTAACCCTTTGACTGCAGCGGGGTTTGAGCTCCTGGTTGGAGTCAAGCACGTGCTGTTTCTGGATTGGGACCTTCCTCTCTTTGTCTGAAAGGGGAAATAAATAATCCAGTTGATTTGCAGGAAATCATCTACCTGATGATGCCTCTGTGCGTTTTATGACTGCCAGCTCTGTAACTTCCCCGCTTCAAAACAAACAAACAAACAAACAAACAAACAAACAAACAAACAAACAAAACGAAACGAAAAAACCCCAAACCAACAAAAACACACACACACACACAAAGACAAAATACAACTACAACAACAAAATAGAGTGGGAGCAACAAGAGCTTCTCAGGAGGAGTTCATTAAACAAGGCAGGCTGGAGAGCCATCTGCCCCTGGCGCTGCCCGGTGCCTTCGTGGTGTCCCTCTCCTGGCTAGGGCTGCCTGCCACCTCATGAGAGTGGCATCTTTGATGTCGTGTAGGGCAGCAGCCATACCCAATTGCATAATCAAGGTCACTGGAAAATTACACAAAACTTTGCCCAGGTCTATTGGAAAAAAAAAAAAAAAGAAGGTTAAGTACTTGCAAAAAACCCCCCAACCACCCAAACTTCTGCTCATGCCACCAACTTGCTACTCTGTGTGAATACACATACACTGCCAAGCTGAACCCTTACACTGCCCTGCAAGCATTGACAAAAAAAATTATATTATCCACATTAAGGCAATTGCAAATTTTCACTGGTAGCCACATGAATTAATCCCTGCGGTTTTCCCTGTCTTTCCTTCGCCTGCAGTTTTCAAGTAGATAACAATGATGTGCAAACGCAAGAAGTAATAGTCTCACGCTTTGCGTTGCTGAATGCTGACCTTCTGAGGATTTTAAGACTTGAGGTGGTGAGTTTGGTTACACATGCCCTTAGGAGCTATCAAGTCTTTCCAAGGCTTGATAGAGAAAACAGTCAGCTTGAAAATCTGTCAATGAAAATAAAAGAAAAAAAAAATTTCAGAATTTATCTCCAGAAAAAGAGAATTCTTGGATAATTTTCTGTTATTCCTCCAACATTTTTCCACTTCCATTTGTGAGGAAAAGAAAGTCACGGACGTGGCATAAAGAGGAAGAATTTGTAGCTTGTAAGAAACCAGGGCTAAAAAACAGAGCAAGAAAAAAATCTTGAAAAAATTGAAGGATTTTTTTTTCCTGCCAAAAACAATCTGGAAAAAGAAAAAACCTCTAAATGCCTTGCTGGGCAGGTGCTCTGTGTTGGGGAGGGTGCAGGTCCAGCCCTGTTTGCCCAGCTGGACAAGCAAGGGCCATGTTTCCCATTTCCTGCCTGCTGTCCATTCAGTGGGGACATCCTGCTGGTATTACACCACCAAAACGTGTCACAAAGGTCCAGGCGGTGCTGGGCAAGGCACTGTGATGTCCCTTTGAAAATCTTACACGTTTAACTCGGAATTTACATTTCTGACTGGCCCCCTCTTGCAGACAAGTAATTTCTGGGTAATTTGAGTTTGTCTCCTTTCAATTTCTGTACCATAAAAGCTCTTCCTCTTCAAGCCTTTCCCAGCTTCTCGAGGAGGTTTTGTTAACTGTCATGAGAATGTTGTGGACTTTAAAGCTTCTCTTTCCACAGGTAAATGAGAATTATGAAATATCTGTAGTTTCTTAACTTCTAGAGTTCAGGTATGCTAGAAACAAAGCCATCTTTTCCCATCACAGTGGGGGATTGTCTTTCCATTCTTCACATCATACAGGGAACAATAATTTGAGTCTGTCATCTTTCAAAGTTTGAAAGTTTAATGAACCCTTTATCCTATTTCTGTCTGTGAGGAAGCTGTTAGTAAACATCCCCATGGCTTTCCAAGTCAATATCACATCCTCTAAAAGAGAAATCAGCCTCCTTGATCACATCCTTATTAAGCCAGAGGACTTAATTGCAGTGTAGGAGCTGAAGGGAGGGCACAGTCCATCCTCCTGAGTTTCCCTTGTGCTCTTGTTTTGGTTTTTAAATTGACAGGGTGGGTAAAGATCCTTATTCTCAGGACACTGGCATTTGTAGGGTTGTACTTCTGTATTATCTGTGATGGGCACTTTGTTATGTTTTAAGTGGTTTAAATTTCCATCACCTAATTTCATGCTGGAGAAAGAAAGAAACAAGATATCCATCCTGGAGAGCTCCTAAATGCCTGTGGGCACCTTCCCACAGACGGCTGGTGTGCAGCCAGGCATTCCACTTGGTGTCAGCTACCAGTTCCTCTGTCATCACAGCACTTTCCAGTCACTTTCCAGTTTATTAGGGAATAAGACTTACATTACAACGGACAAAACATGTAGTAGGTCAATCTCTCCAAGAACTTCTGTTTCCTTGCTCAGAAATGAGAGGAAGTTAAATGCTGGGGGTGGAAAGCACAGGTAGGAGCTAGCACATGGAGATCTTCTCCCTTTATTAAAAGAAAACTGCAGCAGGCCCAAGGAAGAGCCTTGTTCAGCATTTATTTCCTCCAAGGGCTGTTACTCATGGTTTAGCTCTTGAAGGCTTTCCTCTGCTCACCTTGCCCCCATGAAAAGGGGTGGTTTTGGGGCTGGATAGCCCGGAGCCGCACAGAGTCAGCAATGTCTCCGTGTGCTCGTTCCGGCCACGGGGTGTAAATTCGGTGAGAATTTACAGGAACCTGGCTAAACCCATGCCTGGCCTGTTGGGGTTAGCAGGATGGCTCTGGGGCCATGGGCAGGGCCGGGGCCTGGAAAGCCAATAAATTCAGGAACTCTGCTTGCTTGGCTGCTTTGTGCAGAGATGTAACAGTACCAGCTGGGACATAGCCCTCTCGCACATACCTCGAGCGTTTACTGTCACCCTCAGAACATTTCCTGGATTAGCAGCACAGCTCTTCAGCTATAATTTTTGTTGAAATATCTTGCTTTAAACCTAGAGAGCACCAATGAAAGCCTCAAATCTGTAAATCAGCTGCACTCTGGAAAACAAATCATTGCAGTGGAGTTTTGCCAAGCCAATTTTCTGTGCTCATTCATTATGTAGTTTTCACTTTATGAGCTGATTTAAACCGACCATGCTCCAACTGTACCAGTTGCATCCGAGATAGGAGCCTGATTTACACTTTGAAAATGTGAACTGCTCCATGGCTGCATTTCCAGGAGGAAGAAATGCTGCAAAGAGAGGTTGTTTGGCAGCACCCATAGGCCTTATAGACAAGAGCTTTCAGGTTGCCTCTGCTTTCCTGCTTGAGCTGGTGAGGTGCCATTAGTGAAGAGAAAACTGTGATGTTCCCATGTGCTGCAGAAAAAGGGGGTGTCTTCCGGAGAGAAAAACGACAAGACAGCTCCAACTGTGGTTGCCCAGTGGGAAAGCAGCAGATAAGAAGGGAGAGTGGTAGAAGAATGTATGAAAGTAAAGGGGCTCCTGGAAAGAGGGGTAGCAGAGGAGGGGCAATGGAGATGTGGCATGAACATCTGCAGTCTGTGAAATGGCAGTGATGGACAGGCAGCATCCATGGCCTGAGAGAAAAATGGGAAGAAAATAATGGAAAATTTTGTACTTATTTAAGTGGCCACATAAAACTCAGCTCGACAAAACTGTGCCTTCACCCAGGATGTCTGCAGGGGCAGTGTGTGACCGTGTCTTCACCAGCACTGTAATAGCTATTAGGGAGGAAGGGGAGCAATGATTTTTAGTTTTTCTTCTTGGCTTTGAAGATGTCTGCAGCTCTGAGATTTCCTACGGTAAAATGAAACAGATTTGGTAAAAATTGCTTGATTCAAACACTTAACCAGCACTGCTAATAAATGTTATTAACCTTAGCTATCTATATTTGGAAGTTAGAAAAACTTTCTCTCGCATTTTCAACCTTCCCAATATTATTTTTCCCCTGGTGTCCCTGTGAGATCAGAATTTTTTGGTTGCAGTAGTAGGACTGAGCTTCACCCAAAGTAACTTCATTCTACTTACAAGCAAGGCAAATATGAAAGTGGAATTGCTGTCATACAGTGCAGTTTCCACACCATTTTTGCAGTTCCTGTAAGTCTGTGTAATTACACAGACTTTGGAATGAACCCCACATATTCCTTCCTTGCTCATGGGAAAGCCTTTTAGGCTTGTCGAAGGTTATTATAATAACACTATGTTGGCAAATTAAGAAATACCCATAATTTCTAAGAACACACAGTCATTTACATCTATCATAAAGTTTGTTTTTAAAGAAGAACTTTTCTTCAAAAGGAAAATGGGCTGCCTTGTTGTTGATATTGCAGCATCCCTGTTTTATTATCTTGGTGAGCAAAAAATATCAACATACAGGGAATAGGCTTATACACAGAAATATGAAATCCAGAACTGGTATATGTGCACAACTGAAAAAAAAAAAAAAAGCAGCTGGATTTGTAAAATTCTCTGATTTCACCTTTGTCCACTCATAGGATTAAGGAGATTTAATATCGTTGAACAATTGTTATAGCCTCTATCAAAATAGTATTATTGATATCCTCTTTAAAACGCTTTATGTTGCCAGAAGCAAAATGAAGAAGTTTTGTGTAAAATCCCACTGAGTCACCTGTGCTAAGACTGTGTGAAATGCTTGGAAGGGCAGCTGTTGGAGATGCTGGAGCCCTGTGTTTTCCAGCTTCTGTAAAATTCCAGGTACATTTCTCCAATTGTGAATAACAAGAATAGGTCCCCTTGACAGCTCTTTAATGTGGATAGCAGTTAGGAATGGCAATTACCCTACTTGTTAATCTGAGTAACATTTACAATCTGATTAACATCAACACTGGCCCATCTCTGAGGTTCCTCCCGGTACTGCAATTCCCTTTCATGGTTATCCCATCATCATCATCATCATCATCATCTTTCTAGGGAGGTGATCACCATCCCTCACTTTGGGTATGTCCCTCCTTCAGGTGGATCCCTTAAGAGATTGTTATCTACATTTCAATGCCTTCTTCCCCCCTGCAGCTGTAAACGTCTTGAGCCACATCTTCCCAGCATCTTCCCTGCTTTTAGTATTTCCAAGAAGTCGTCCTGGTGGGATATCGAGGAACTGAATGATGCCAGGGGTGTTGAGAATTCCCCAATAAGAGGGACGACTGCATTTTACAAGAGAACGGTTGTGCAAGGATGGGCAGGACAGATGGCTGAACCTGCAGAACGAGTTTCAGCCATAAATGCTCTGAACACCGTAAACGTTCGGTGGCTTTTCTTTTTTTCTTTTTGAAAGCTGAAATATATTTGGGAAGTACTTGTTCAAACTACAGACTCAGTCAAATATTAACAAGTGGAAACTGAGCGGGGGGAAAAAAGATACTTTGAAGGGCTCAAGCATGTGTGGGTTCTTGCTGTATTTGCCTAACTATAATCACTGGGGCCACACTTGCGACAGGCTGAAATGTTGCTGTGAATAGAAAGTATACCATAAGGGTTCTCAAATATGAAAGTGGGGCTGGAACAAAGGGCAGGCACCAGACAGACTTCCCCTGTTAACGACTGCCGGCCTGTCACGCTGGTGCCAGCAGTCTCAGCAATCCCGTCGGGAGCGGGCGGCGCTATCTCGCCCAGTGTGACGGGGCTGCTTTGAAACCCTGCCCACAGCCTCGCCGTATTCCTCGCTACCGCCTCGTCCCGGGGGAATGAGCATTATCTCCCCGCTTTTAAGAGTGTTTGCTTTAAAGATGATTTACCACACTTGACAATTACCGAATTTCCTAAATTCAGCCCGAGGTATTGTTGTTGTTGTGCATCCTGCGCGGCGCAGAGCAGCTCCTCGGCCGCAGCGCGCAGCAGGTCCGCATCTCTCTCTCAGGGTGCCGCTCGTCGCTCTCAGCATATGCCGAAGGTCCTCCAGGGCTCTTTCCCTCTGCAGTCCCATGGCTCGGGATGGCAGTGGAGACACCAAAGCCTTCTGACTGAAGGGCAAAGGAAAACGAAGCTGCAACCCAGTCTTGCAGGAGCATCAGCGCACCACTGAGTTAGGACTCCTCTTGCTGATGTACCAGGGACAAACACACAGCTGAAGACGCTCTATAGAGTTTTCAACCCTTTCTGTTATTTATTTATTTTATTTTAATCCTGGTAATCAACGGGGTAGCATCTCCAAAACAATACCTACGGATCAGTAATTAATGTGTTTGATTAGGTGCTAATGTGATTTTCTTTAATTATGTTATTGCTGACTCAAGTGCTACAGGAGGAATGCTCTTCCTCCACTCAAATGTGAGGCAGTACAAGGAGTTATTGTTTCGTTTATATTTTGTTGGGAAAACTACCAAAACCTTTATGTTAGAATATTTGACTATGGTGTTAACAACATTTCCCTGGACTGCTGCTTAATATACTTTTAATATTTGTTCTCCATATGTTGGTTATTTTAATCTGTTCTTATTAAAGTCTTCCACGTTTCAGTAATTTTGTCCCTGTGTTTCTTTTGAAGAAGGCAAGTGTGTGTACCGAAAGATTAGATTATCCTGTTAAAAAAAAAAAGAGAGAGAGAGAAAAGGGAGAAATGTCTTCAAAATGAAGCACATCAAAAGTAAAAGTAGGTGACAAATGTTAATATTTGCAAAGTGCTTCTGCTTTGATCCTGCATTTCTATTTTTTCTAAGAGCTTGACAAATGTGTCCTGTGGTTTGGCTCAAACCTCTTTGCCTAGTGCTTTACTTGACCCACAATCCATTTGATCTTCCACTTGTTTTTCCTTCTGTCCAGGAGGCCTCTGGACTTGATAAAGGCTAGTTTTTATCTTCCACTTGCTGCTGTTCAGGGAAATAATTTTTAATTTTTGGTTGGATGAGGTTATTGTGCCTATTTACTTAAGCAGTTTCTAAAGAGATATTCACTTTGTTATTATTTGGGATGGTTCCCTTCCAATTTCCATGCCAGTAACAGCTATATCAGATCAGCATCTGATTTGGCTGATTGACTCTGGCACCAGATGTGAGGAAGACATGGTTGCTGGGGTGCCTGACTTGGATGGCAGGCTGTCACTTCGTTTCTACAGTACAATTTCCAGGCGTGCTGCATCCAGTACCTGAGCTGACAAATATTTAATATACCAGACAGTTTCAGGGGCTCTGGTCTGGCTACAGCTGAATGGAATGCACATGTTTCCACAGCCCCCAAATACCCATCTCAGTCTACCTGCTGTGATCCCAACTCCAGTGTTGTCTGCAGTGTGTCTGATCTGCTTCCACTCTGCTGTTTGCACAATCCCAACATTACTCAGCTCAGTAAGAGCCATCCTTCAGCCCAACAGCCCAAGCAATCTGGAAAATGCTTCGTACAATTATGAATGTTGACCATAAGTGTTGACATGTGATTTATGACCTGTTTTGTACAATCAGCTCCCTTATTCCCCCTCAAGAGTCCCTCCTCCCAATAAACCATAAGCCACAAACCTCAGCTGAGGGAAGCATGGAGTTTTGAGCTGCCCTTTCAGCCAAGTCAGCCAGGAGGTGCAGCATCTTCCAGCCATCCTCCCTGCAGACCATTCCACCAGCTCCAGACACAAGGGCACCTCTCCATGTCTCTTCCTCAGGAGCTTTCTCCTGCCTTTAAACTAATGGAGAATGAACCATAAATTGGAGTAGAAGATGCCTGCTTATGTGTCAGTTTGGGGAGCATCCCTCTGGAAGCAAGTGTGCCCCCATGGCAGAGGGGCCTTGGGTGCTGGCGGTGAGGTTGGTGTTATTCATGCTGCTCCCAGGTTTCAGGACAGAGTACACCTGCCAGGGCTCCCATGTGCTGCGCATTTGCTTTCTGGAGACTCGTTTAGGATATAATTTGCATTGCAGATGTGTGGCCCCATTGCACTCAGCTTCTGTCCCCATAAAAATCTATTGACAGAGCGAGATCAGTTCCACTGCCACGGCAAGAGACGTGTGTGTTTTGAACAAGTGTGGATGTGAGGGATGAAGGGAAACACTTTTGGGAGCAACAATTACAATGCCTTGCTTAATTGGAGTGGTTGGGCAGGATTTTACAACAGCTGAAAACCTTTGCAGATACATTTCTTGTCTTTAGGGGTGGTATGACATCTGCCAGCTCTCCAGCTGTTTCCCCCTCCTGCAGAATGCATGCCATCAAGTGTGTGAAGAAGAGAAAGTATGCAGCAGAGCAGATCAAGGTTCAGATTTTCACAGGTACAATTGTCTGTCAATTAAAAAAAAAAACCCCAAACATAGCACATAAAAAATTCTGAGAATGAGGAAAACTGTGATGATGGCACTCAGAGATTCAGAAAGAGCCTCGCTAGGTAAACACTTCAACAACATAGAGGGCTCCTTTGTGTTTGTCTATCCCTTTCCATTCGCTCGTTCTTCATGCAGACTTGTTTCCTTTTGCACTTAGAATTATGTGATTTCTTTGCCTGTCAACTTTGTATCTTCTAATATTTTACCCATAATAAGGCACTCTGCCTTTCCTGGGGTGGCAGAATAATTCTGGTGAGAACGATTTTGTTTTCTTTAAAAAAATCCCCCAAAACAAAGAAAAGTTCACTGAAAAAATGGCACCAGGATTTTGCACCTTTCTTATTTCAGGGAATATCTGTGGCCAGATCAGCTATTACTTTCCAAAACTGTTTTCACAGGCATTTCCTGAAGACGGACTATCAGATAAAGTGCTGACTTCAACCTTTTCTTTATCCTCTGCCTGGGGTATTATTTTATTGCTCTTGTTTTTGCAGTTTCTCTTTCTGGGTTTTGCTGAAAGCACTTTTGCCAGTACGTGAGTGCCACTGGTGCCACTGTGAAAGAAGTTGGGCTTGTCTCTGCTGGATAGATGCCTGAGGTTGTTCTATGGATTATCGCCAAATTAAGTTAAACCACTAATTGCAATTAAGGAATGACTTTGTTGGGTTTTTTGGTTTTGTTTGGTTTTCGGGTTTTTTAAAGTCTTCGCAAAGATTTCTCTGCTTGGAGGATGTCTCTGATTGACAAAGGCTGCTGTAATGTCTCTTATTCCACCTTTCAATTTGGGGGGTGTGCAAGTGGAGAGTGGAAATAACTATTTCTTGGTGCTGTGCTGGGGTCCTCTCCACTGGCTTTCCAGCCTTGGAATATCAGAAATATTATCACTCCACCTCTGAGCAGGTCCAGCCAATATTTAACTATTTAACTATTTGGTTGCTTCAGAGGCTGCAAGTATGCAGCATTTCCACAATGGTTGTCAGCAACTGAATGCAAGAGGATGTATGAAATGACTCCTTAAAAATAGTGCTGCTTTGTGTGGAGCAAAACACCCAACAAAATGACCCATACCATGCAAAAGGGAGGATGTAGAATAATATATTATAATATCAAATATTTTTGTGACAGTACATTTGCTCACCTCCTCAGCAGCCTTCTCTTATGACTTCTCCACACACTTTTAGGTTGATATGCAAATTTCCCTGCATTTTCTGAGGAGAAGACCAAGCATAATCCTTGTGCCCGGTCACTGGTTCAGTCAGCAATAATTGCCTGATTTGCATGAAGATAGAATCATTGCTAAAGGGAAGGGTGTACATGAGGCTGAGAGTTCCAAAATGCAGCCTCTCCAAGGAGCTTCTCTTTATCTTGGACAAATGACCTGCTGCATAGTGCCTCTGAACTACAAGCTGACAGAGACTGTGTCATGTAGGAAACGAGAATTTTCGAACAACATCTAAGCATCTGGATCCCAAGGGAGGGAATTCATTCCACTTGCTTGAAATCTAGATGTTTCATTTCAGCCAATTGTCCTAATTAGTTGATAGCCACAGAGATTTAATGATGATTTAAACCACTTTAGTCTGGACACTTGTAAGAGGCAGAAAAGGACAATGCAGTGAGAGGAAGAGTGTTGGGCATCTCTCTGAAGATCACCCTCTGCAGTGCTTGTGCTCTGCATGCATTCATTACTGCTTCTATTTAGTACTGGCATTCATTACCTCCTCTGCAGCCAAGCTGGCATCCCAACACTTCAAATGCTAATGCAGTCCTGATTTCCTAGATCTGCCTATGACGTTGCTTGTGTAAGTAAGTTCTGTAACTGCAGATGGAGGTTGACTCCCTCCACAGAGAAGAGCTAACTGATAGGTGTGTGAGAAGAATTCCCATGCCTCTGGGTGGAAATTTTTCTCTTCTGGGTCTTCTATTTCAGCCCAAGCATGGCGCTGCTTGGTGGGGAGATTCCCAGCACCGTGCCTCACACAGAGCCTGACGCAGGGGGACAGTGCCAGCTGTAGCTGTGCTCACGTTCACTGGCTCTTCTGGACACTGTGCAAGATGGGGAAAGTCTGTCTTTTGCTTTTACACTTGCAGAAGTGTGAGTGGCTTTTTGCCTTGGCACAAGCAGAGCCAGGAAGCCTCCAGGGAAGATGGAATAGCAAGAAGAAAGGTCTGTGTAGCAGTTTGTAGAATGGAAACTTTTATAAGTTGAGGTATTCAGCGTTGTTATAACACCTGTCAAGGGTAGGAAGCAATACCTTGACCCTTCCCTACTGCTGCTCAGTCAGGTGCTGATACAGTGATGGATGTTACTTACACAGGGATAAGGGGGAGGCAGGAGGAGGGGCTCATTCTTTCCAGAGAAGCATGTTATGAAAAAGGTGCAGATTTATCAGGTCTGGAAATGCTGGGCAAGAGAAGGAAAGGATAAGCACGTTAAGAGGAGGAAAATGAGTACAGCTTAAAAATAAGCTGGTAAGCACAGTTAATCTGAAAGCCCAGACTTGAACCAAGCTTTTTTTTTCTTTTTTCTTTTTTTTTTCCTAATTTGAAGTTTGCATGTACATGGATATATTACATGAACTATTTTCCATTTTAAGGAAGGGGGCCATTGCTGGATCTGACCAGAGTTGGCTTGCAAGATGTAGCACCGTGAAATATTCAGGCAAGATTTGTAGCCTGCCTTGAGATGGGAAGTACTGGAAATCACATGAGAACTTGTGATTTTTAGTTCCATTTAGTTCCATTTTGGAGATGCAAGAAATTTTATCTTGATCCTGCAAGACAAGTAGCTGTGTCTGACTTTTACATGTGTGAGTAGCTGTTTTATTTTTGTGCAACTGATGCAGAGGCTCAGCCTTAGAGCAAGTGTTTCACAGGTAGAGAGATACCCCACAAAATCCTTCCTTTGTCAGATCCTTTGTGAGGTACCCTGGTGTTTGTGAGACATCCAGAGTGAGGTGATTGCCACCATCTTGTAAAGCTTGTTCTCACCTCATGCTGCCTGAGTTCCGCCTTTTGCCCAATAAGATGTCACAAACATAAGTTATGCAGGTAAACTAATAATTTTAATTTAACACCAGCCTTTTGTGTAAAGTCTGATATTGTCTTCATACAATTAATTGGTAACCAGAAGGGCTATCTGAACCATGTGCATTATTTGAGGTACCTGCGTATTAGAATTAATCATAGACTGATCAAGACAAATCTTTAAAGTGATGGGGAAAGACACAATCTTCTGCTTGTCCCTTCTGATATTAGAGTTTTTTTTTTCTACTTCATGTCAAAGACAGGGGGTTTGTTTTGCTTTGTTGTCCCTTGCAGATGACTGTCATAGGCAGTATCCATCATCAGCACAGCCATCTATTATGCTCTTGCCCTTCCTGAAATTCGTGAAGGTGGTGGCATGCAGGGCGGGAAGTCTGCTGTTGTGCTCACAAAGTGGATTCAGGGTGTGCCCTGGCATTTCTCTTTGCTCTCTCATCTTACATTTGCTGCTTTCTGTTGCATTTGGAGCCAGGCAGCTCAAATCACCTTAATTTCCCCAATCTGAGTTACAAAACTGAGTTACCTCTTCCAGCTGGCTGCCTCCTCAGAAATGAGCAAACCAGTTCTGCCAAACAGCAAGTGGTGGAGGCTGTAAGTAAAGTCCTAGGTAATCTATGGCTTTTATTCAAGGCTCTTGTAACCCCCTCAGGAAAATGGTCATCATGGCCTTCATTTTGGTCATTAGTGTGGCCATGGCCAAAACCCAGTTTTCCACAGATCTTTGTGCTTTGGGAGAGCTCTGGGAGCCTGGTATTCTGCCTTGCTTGGCTCTCTTGTGCTCTTAAATAACAACATAACATTTAAAAAAAAATCTGAGGAGAGATTTTTATTTGTTTTCCCCAGGATAAATGGCCTCCCATGAAACACGTCTGAAAATTTCCATAAGGCTATCTGATTTTAACCCATCACACCCTACAGAACCAGAGTTTTTCTACTGAGAGCAACTACAGAGATTTTCTGTCTGCTTTGCTTTTCTCTTGCCTTCCCTCACATCCTCCATTTTCCCTCTTGTATTATTACCTTAAACAATGCCTTTTTGGAAAGCATACCCTTTTGAGAGGTGCTTTGTTAAAAAGCAAAACCAAAACACAAACCCTACAGTAAATAACAAACTTCCCCGAAATTCCCACAGAAACAAATAAGAGAGCTTTGAAATTGTAAAGCGCTGGCACATAGTGGGTGCCACTGAGCCCAGATGTTACAGCCCTAGCGAACCACAGTTGCCCTCCAGTTGCCCTGCTGGCTTATTTTTCAACTTCCATTTGATGCTCTTTCATGGGGCCCCAAGGTTTCCAGGCTTAAGTACCAGCATCCACAGAGACCTGCTAACTGGCAGTGAAAGACCTGAGTGTGTACAGAAATAATGTTTCCTCTGCTTCCTCCCTTCCTCCATGTCTTGGCATCTAAAAGGGCTCCTGAGGGACGTGGCAACAATGGGAAAGGTGCATTAGACACTGTGTGCTCGTCAGTGTGTAGACAAAGGAAAGCGCAGAAAGGCCCTGCTGAGCTGGGGCAGCTGGCATGTATGAGGATGAGGGATTTTTTTCCACAAACCAGGAGCTGCTGTTCTTCCTCCCTCAACCCTCATGACCTTTCTGGGAAGAAAAAGAGTAGGTGCCCCACCTGCATAGTGCCACATGCCCTTAGCTAACCCTCAAACATTTTTGCAGGCAGACAACAGCTGAGTTCTTCCATTCCAGGCAAGAACCTGGAATTCCTTCTCTCCTGTGTCTTGACTACCAGATAAGGATCTTGTTGTGGGTGCATCAAAATAACCACACCAGGAAAAAGCGTCCTCTTTGCACTGCTCAGTGTTCATGAAGAACAGACAGATGAGGGGCAGGGGGAAAAAAACCCCCATGCAGTCCTTTCTCATTTCCTTTTAAAATTGTTCATGACTCTTAATGTTACAACCTCACCAACTGTTTGAAGACTGTCTTACAATCTAATCATTGGAAGGACCTTAGCTCTACTTGATTCATTATATCATTGCCTCTAGAGGAATTTCTGCATTTTAAGCTGTCCTCTGGGCCCAGGGCTGTATAAAGTGTTTGCACACTTTCATTGTGTTCAGTTAGTATGAATATGTACTGGGGCTTTTTTATGTCCTGCCTCATCTGTGGTGTTGATATCACAGGACCGATTTCTCCTGCCAGATTCTCCTGGGTAAAGCAGCTTGTGTGAGTATCTTGCAGCACATGCAATTTGTGTGGAGGTTGTGTGTGACCTTCTTTGCATTGTCCTACCAATGACCCCTTCTGCAATCAGGCAGAAATCATGCTCCTGAAGAGTGGGAGGTATTACTGCTTCCATGCTGGTCTGTTCCTGGGCCCCCGCTTCACAGACATTGCCAACATTAACAAATTGCTCTGAGTTATGTGCAGCGGTTTAGTGATGTGGGCTAGTTATTTATTAGAGAGGGAGCTGAGACATCAGCAAAGGGCAGAAGAGTGAATAAAAGAAAAATCCCCAATCAAATGAAATTAAGCTGCCTTGTCAGGCAGCGTTCTTGCAAAACTGCTCTCTCTTCTGGATCGCACCTTGTTTATCTAACGGGGGGATCACATGCAGAGTTTTGAAAGTAAAACCCTTAAAATAAAAGAATGTCCCCAAGGGCCATGGATCAAGGTGACAGAGTTGGACTAAACTGCGTTTCCAGAGGTGGCAAATCAGTGATTTATTGTTTCGTTAGTCACAGTTTCCTAAGCACAAACCTGTCTGTGATACTGATTGCCTTGTTCAGAGGCACCTTTTGAAGATATATGACGAAGATAAGGGGCCTCCTCCCATGCACTTGGAAAGAGAAGGCAGCTCCAGAAGAGTGAGGGCCCTGTCTGGTAAATCCAGACCAATGCAGGTCACTGAAGCAGCATTTATTGCCAAGAAAGTCCTGTGTTTGTTTTGACTTGGAAAAGAAACTTCCAAGTTTAATGCCATGGGTCTATGATGTGGGCATTCAGATAATGGGAGGAGAGGTCTTTATGGTGGTTCTTCATTTATGACATTGATGCACAAAAGTGATGCCATTCAACTACTGGTCTGAAAACATAATTGAGTTTCACCCTCAGCGATTGAATTCAGTTTGCCCAGGATAGGTTTATTGCTCTTTTTATTCCCTTCAGTTACTTAATGGTCACCCACATCAATACTCAGTACATTTTCCTGATGCAGAGTCCTGAGGGGCTGGAGGTACTCTGGAGAGGACGCTGCCAGCTCCTGGGAAGCAAAGGACTTCACAGTCAGAATGGGATGTGACAGCAACATGACCCAGACCTGGAAAGATCTGGAACAGAAGAATTGGTGGGAAGAGGTGTTGATGCAACCTCCAGTGCAAAAGGCAGGTCATGCTGAATAAGATCTCTCACTTCCTGGGCCTCTGACTCCTCACCAGAGAGATTTCTGCTTGTCTGCTGCACCAGAGAAGTTAAATGTGTTTTACAGCAACTGTGGCACATGTCCCTGGGAACAGAGACCCAAGGAACTTGTGCTATTTGCTGAAGTTATCCCTCCAAAATCCCGCATATTGGGGAAGTGACTTCCCCCAGGCTTTTTCCTTGAAGAGAGGGAACTAAAGTAGACAGTTACATTTATAAGAAAATGTTGATCTGTGATTTCTGCTGGAAAAAGAAAAAATCTGATTTTAATGGTGTCTACAATCTGGATTCAGGTCTACCTAACCACTGAATTGTGTCTTCAGGATAAGGGTTTGAAATTAAAAAGGAGATTGGCTTGGTTCAGGTCGAATCAGCTCCTTCCCAACAAAAACACTGTGACAAGACCCTGGGAATCAGTGAGGGTTTCATTATGAGCTTCAGAGTGGCTGAGGGCTGTACCTGCAGGGATTTGCTGCTGAGACTGCAAAGCCACACCTTGCTCACCTGTTGGCCCCCCGTATGAAAGGCAGGAGCTGTGCATGCCTTCCATGGGGACAGCCACAAGCAGACCTCTAATTTGTGAAATTGTTCATTCTGTAAAAATAGAAATAAATTTTTTAAAATTTGCCTTTTTTAAAATTATTGACTTCTTAATTACTGTATAACTTCCTTTTCTTCTTTCTCATTTTTTTCTTTCTTTTTCTTTCCATTCTTGGTTTTGCTGAGTAGTGTAATAAGTGGACTCTTTTGATTTCCCTTCTTTTGCCTCTCCCTGATATTTCAACATTTCCTCAGCTTTGGAGGCTTACTGACCAGTTAAAGCAAAACTAGGTGGATCCTGGATATGTTTCCCTCACCAGAAAAGAAATGTCTGGAGAGGAGGGCAGAAAACTTTTCCAAGTGATTTAGCACAGCTCCCAAAATCAGATGAAAATAAAATCTAGTGAGACCTGAAAATTAAAAATAACACAAAGTCCACCTCACCCTGAGATAGTACTTCTGTTATTTGGCCACCTAGAGCAGCAATGCTTAAGATGCTTCTCACCACCTAGTAAGCTTGAAGTGAAAATTTATGGGAAGCCGCAGCTTTTCCAGTCTGACATAATGGACATTAATGCTTTTTTTATAGACATCAGTAACAATGTGTCTAGATCCACCCAAAAACCTAAAGCCAAATCAGCTTCAACATGGAAAAGAGGAATTTCATTTTTCCTCACTTTCACTGCTGGGACAGACAGTCTTCCTCCCTTATGAGGTAATTTAATTTTCACATTATGCTTTATGGGATATCCTTTATTTACCTAATGTTTTCCTGTCAAGTCTTTTCAGACTATGAATCTTGTATATTTTATATACACAAAGGTGACTTTTCCTTCCTTTAATGACTGTGGCTTATCAGTGCAGGCAACCGATACTGGACTCATAAATATGTCACTCTTGGGTTTGTGGCAGCCCCTTCTCCACTGTAACACTGTTCCTTGCTGCTTGCTCCTCCCTTCAGCTCGCTGCATATCCATGGTCCGCTCAGCCCCCCGGTGCTGTTGGACTCACCATTGGCTGGTATAAATAAATCACTGATTCAAGCTATAGGTGAAAATCATTGTGAAGGGAGCACCCAGAGGAATGCAATATAAGGTCAGTGGAGCCAGCGCCTTCCGACTCCAATTAAATATTTCCTGTAAGTCGGTGCCAATTGTGCATCTTGTAAGAACATTTGAAAGCGGGAGCTTGAACTCTCTGGGACCCTCTCGCCTGGAAACCTGTTTCCTGTTTAACAAGATTTAACAAGTACAACCAAACATGCGCCATCAGCAACAAAAGTCATTGTAAAGGGCTCCAATGTGCAAAGGTGCTGGGTTTCCTCTCAGCCCTGAGGCAGTCACAGGGTGGCTGCCGTGCAGGGGTGCTGTGCCCTGGTGCCACAGCACTGGCGTAGGCTCAGCCCTTCTGCTGAGAGAGGCGGAAGGAAAGAGGAAAAAGGCAGCCCTTTCAAAAGGGGTCAAAGCTTCTTGGGTGAAAGCTTCAAGAGTTGGTCTTGCTGTCCCAGGAGTTTTCTACAGAAGATGGAATAACATCTACTTTGCACTGTCTGCCTCTTCAGCTTAAAACACAGCCTTGCTGTGATGCAAGCCTGCTGCGCGATGCCTTGGAGATATCATTGCAGTCGAAGACATCACTGTGGGGCCTGGAACAGGTCCTGTAGCCCAGGCCAAGCTCCCTGCCCACGCAAAAGAGATGCCAAGGAAGAGATCAGCCAAAGTCAGCTTTTGATTGTGCAACAAAATCCAGGGAGAGCGGGTGTGAGAGCCCTAAACTTTAGGGAGTCCTTCTGGTGGAAAACGCAAGGGAGACACTGAAAACCTGTTCACAATGGCCAGGCACTAAGAGCACAGTATTGCTTCCCAGAGGGTTGCATAGAGGTAGGAGACATCTACAGATGTGTGTGTGTGTGTGTGTATATATACACACATACATATATAAATATATATATGTATACACACCTTTCTTATACATGAGATACATGTGAATGCAAAAAATGTGTGTGCTTCTTTACCTACATACATTTAAGTGTTCTACATTTCTGTGCACTGTGCATATAATTCATACTAGAAGCTGTTGTAGCACACTCTCTGTATCTCTTTCCCCCATTCAAAAAGCCTGGGACTTGGGAAGAATCCTCTGGTGCTCCTGAGGTAACAACAGTAACAATAACAGGAGCAGCTATCCCATCAGTTTGCTGAAAACACAAGTGTCACCCTATACCAGAAAATACGTTTGACTAAAGTTTTCAAGTGCAGAGCCTGTGTCTTGTCTCTCATCTGCAATCCTCTCTCCTTTCCAGCTGTGCCATCCCTACAGTAGCCAACAACTAGGGCAAGGTCTATGAGCAAAGGGAGGGCATGGGTAGAAAAGAGCCAAAGAAACAAAATGAAATGGAGCCTAATGTGACGCGGAGAGCTCTGTCCTCAATGTTGTTCACACACTGAAAATGGCATTTCAGCCATGGATGTTAAAATTAGCATAATTTTCTTTAAGGAGGTCATGAGCTAGATGTAAAAGATTCATTAAAAACAATTTTCTCATTGTTAGGGAGGCAGAAAATCTTGGGAATTTGATACGGGCTCCTTGGCTCTGTGCTAAGTGGGCCATCCTTTATTTGAAATACATCATTATGGGATATAATTCAAGTTCAGGGAAAACAGCACTTTGCTGAGAGAAGTCTCCTAGGTCTTTTCCTAGACTCCCTAGGCCATGCTTAGACAGGAGCTAAATCTGCCCTCTCCGCCTGCTGCAACACACAACATCCAGACAGTGAGCCCATTCTTCAAAGGAAGGTCTGCACAAGGTCCTCCACCACCCAAAGCAGAGATGTTATGGTGTCCTTGCCTTGTGGCTGAGGAATGGACAGCCCATCAGGTCCTCTGGGTTGGTCTTTGCTCTGCAGACTGCCTGTGACTCTTCACCACCCTGCTCGATGTTGCTCCCAGATTCCAAGCAACACAATTAGGACTCCAGTAATTCAGGCTTGTGCATCAAGGAAAAGTGTTTATTATTCTTCTATTACTTCTACTATTACTACTTCTACTACTACTACTACAGAAAGAAAGAGCTGTGCTCTTTTATAGAACACGTTGTTAGGTACAATTGTATTGGTCAAGTAAAGACAAACAGGGGACTGATTGGTAAAACAAAGGAAACAATCCTCTGAAAGTGAAGCATCACATAGCTCACACAGAGCTGAACACAAACCACAGGTGCATGTCTTTGTTTTCATTCGTGAAATTTTGCTCTCCCAGAATAGCATGAGAGCTGATTTCTTCTCGTGAGCCCTCTGCAACTTCCCAGGCCGGGCCTGGGAAGAATCAAAGGTTTCTCAGGCTGTGTCAGGCTGTGTGCGACCACAGCTCGAGGCAGTTCCCATGCACCACATCCCAAGACCAGCCTTTTTTCGGCCTGTGTCATGAGGCATCTTGCTTCATCATCGTAAACTGGCTCCAAATTAATTCTTGGTGTGAAAGCAAGACATTGTATGATGCTCTGCTGACTTCAGCAAGGCCATCCGCTCCCACTGTCTTAGCACAGGGGCATAAGTTCTGGGACCCTGGGATCTGGCACAGCAAGTGAGAGTTTTGGGCACGTCTCCAGCAGAGGAGTGTGCAGGAGGAAGGCAAGACTCCTGCTTGTGAAATCTACAGTTTAGGTCATACAGCTTGGAGGAGACCTTACAAAGTGGGCAAAGCAGTGGCACAGGACAAGACTGCACTTCATCCTTAAAAGAGCCCTGATTCACAGTACAATAACCATGCTCTGGGCACCATTAAATCAGGAGAACTCCTGCGAGCTGAGGCTGAGGTGGATCGCTTGGTGTTAGATGAAGGAAGGAGCTCCCAGCCTGAGGGGCCTGGTGCCTCACTGGTAATGTGCTGGCAGTGCAGAGGAAAGAAAGCTGTAATGTGTTTCCCTCCTATAGATAGGAAACTGAGGCAGGCTATGATCCTGTTCTCCAGGAGTGTGACTTGGATTTATATGAGGCCTCTGGAGCACAGCTGGGCATTAAAATCAGAAACGACGTCTTATGTCTGTGCTCAGGAGGTGGAGGAGGGGATGAGTTGACTGGCAAACATTTCCAGACAGACGGTGGAGTGGATTAGTACAAAAGAGGATGCAGATTTTGGCTGTTCAGCTGCCAGCAGAAGGGAGGGGGAGTATGGTTAGGCAGCTGGTAGAGAAACAGGTGCAGAGAAGGTTTCCTGATAGCCGTGCTGTCATGCTGCTTTGAAACCTCAGCTCCTCAGTAAATCTTCCCTCTTGGAACTCTCTCATCAAAGTTTCATTTCCTCGCATTCCTAAAATAGTTCTTGATAAGCAACTTATGATGCTGGTGAAGCCCTTTTGGTTACTTTCCTAGAAATCTATTTTCATGTTTTCTGGGCTTCAGCTGCTTGCATACCCATTTGGAAAAAAAAAAATATTGGTGAAAAAAAAGTACAGCCAAGACTTAACACAACAAGAAGGTGAAGTGATTATATTTAGTAGCACAGCAGGACTTTGTCTGTCAACTGAATTTCCAAGCAGTGACATAAAATTATAGTGGTAGAATTCGCACCTAACCAGAGGGACAGGGGAAGGAAAATATGAAATTTTTTTTTTAGCATGTAAAATATTTGCATTTTCACTTTCAGTGGCTTTTTGTGGGTGTTTTTTTCTTCACACTACAGTCAGAGATGGAATAAAACAGAGGTGGTCAAGCTGCAGTTTTCAAGGCCCAAGGGGAGCCTTTGTGCAAGGCAAATGCTCTTTCCATGCTCAGCTCAGAGATGCACTGAGGCTGCACTGGCGCAGGGTTCCTGGGCAATCCCACATGATGGGAGAAGAAAACTGGCAGAGTAGATTTGGTCTAACATGGCTAAATGACACTGCAACCAGTTCACATCCAAATCATCCCCATCTCAAAGGAAAGTAGTGGGGAATGCTTGTTATCCCTAAACAATGAACTTTGCCAGAACTCCTCCCTCAGCATTCTGGTGCCCACTGCATTGTTGCCCCATGGCTCTCATCTGTAAAAGTTTTTGACACATATGAAGTCTTGCCTGGGGGAAAGTTGGCCGTCCTGCTTTGTAGGGCAGGAGTTTTCAGAGACTCATAACAATGTGGGAACCCAGGACTATTACAGGAATGGGGGAGCTGAAGGGAATAATAAAGTTCTGGGTGGGGAAGCACTTGTTTGCATGTGGTGTTTTCAGGTCAACTAGCTACCATTCCTTGGGGCAAATGCAGAAATCTCTGTATAAAAAACTACAATAAGAGAATGAGAGGTGATTTTATTGGCATGGCTCCAAGGAAAAGGATAAAGAGTTTGATCTGGAATGACTGGGATGCATTATGGTAGAAGAGTGGCTCTTCTGATGAAAGCATCCAGGGAAAGACTAAGTTCCCTTTGTCTGAGCTCAGACAGAAGTTTTGCATCTTCCAAGGACTGGGAAAACAGGTATCAAAACTGTTGGTTTTTCTTCTGGATGATTCTTAGCTGATTTTGGGTGAAATACCTAGTGCCAGATCAGTGTCTGTCATTAGACAATTTGTTTCCAGGCTATGTGCCAGAACTGCTTCATAGGGTGAGAAAGGCAGAATGACAATTGTGCTTTAAGTCACCTGCTCACAACAGCCCTGCTTTTACATCCTCAGCAATGTGGGGAAAAAACTGTACACCAGATGCACGTAAGGGCTGGCTGGAGCCCTCAGAACAATTTGTCCAGCCTGTCAACTGGTCCTGGTACCTTTTTATTTTTTTTTTTTTCCCTAGGAACATACTGGCACCACAGTTGAGCTATTCTGGCGTTGCAACCTGCCCACATTTGCCATTTTTTTTAGGATACCTTTTTCTTGGACACATAGTTGCTAGGAAGAACTTGCCACTTCCCCAAAGGATCAACATTTCCAACGCTGATTCCCCAACAATTCCAGAGGCCTGAAACTTTCCTCACAGATGACAGGCAAGGGAGATGTGTGTGCACACATGCAGCAGGTCTAGAGCAACTCCAGGGAGCATAGGAGGGACTGTGCCTGGCTGTGTGGGTCTTACAGATCACTGAGGGGAGGCAACGCCCAGACCTCTGTTCCTACTGCAGGACGATCCAGGACTTTTCTGAATGGAGATGTGGAAAGAAGTTCACAAGTTTTAACAATATTCCTGAATAGACAGGTCATCACAGTGTATATACCCCACTAGCAAACAGCATACTTCTGTTTGATTTTCATGTATTTCTTCCCACTCAAGTCTGACACAAACAGAAAACTCTGCCCCCAGCTTTGCCCAGAGGTGACCTCTGGGCAATACAGCCTCAGAAGTACCCAAACTGCACACACCCTAAACACAGACACACATTTTTCTAGAGTCAAGAAGTCTTTTGTGTGGCTTTGTAGCAACTTATAGGCATTTGGGAGGGAATCAACCAGGAACCAACACAGTAATTCCTCTCCTGTGCATCACATGTTAACAAAATAGGCCAGTACCCTGCTTTACTCTACTCAGTCAATTGCCCTGTAAGCAAAAGCTTTTGCTTCCCTGGGATCCAAGAGATCCACCACAGATTGTACTAGAAAGTCACATTCATTTGGCCTGCCTACAGGCTCTGGATCAAATAATTGTCTCCTGTGGATTAATGGTAGCTTCTCATTGTTTCTTAGAGTTTCTCTTCAAGTCTCAAAGCAGCACAAGAATGCTGCATCCCAAAATGCACGTAGGAGTGATATTTATATTATCCTAGAATTTAAACATTTCAATATGGAGTGTTTTAGCATCAATCCTGTATAATTTTCCAATTTACTGAAGATGGGTTCCCTAGTGATGCAGGGGGCTCCTCTCTGGTGCCTGAATACCATTAAGAATGTTTGTTCCCACTAGTCTTAACCTTAATAATTGCAGCAAATTGATTTTAAATAGTGGATCAGGAAGGCCTGCAGGAAAGACTTACTTTTTTTGTATAGCCCACATATTAAACATGCAGAATGAAGAAAATTTTGAGTCATCAAAGCACAATTTCCAAACAGACTTGCATCATTAAAAAGACATTTGGCTTCGTAGTTCAAGGTTAAGTTTGTTCCCAGAAGATGAGGTAATTTAGTAAAATAATAAAGCTCCCATTAAACAAACCCTGTAATAGAGCTGAGCCTTAGCGGCTGCAAAGGAAGGAAACTGCAACTTCTGTCAAAGCACAGAGATGAGATTAGCGTTAATAAAGCATTCCTCACAAAGCAGAGTGACAGTAGATGGGGGAAGGCACATCCAAATAGCTCTCATTTCCACAGCATTTCCCTTCAGATATGGGCTTTTTAATTAGCCATCGGAAAGAAAACTGAAAGTGTACTTTCTCCTTCTCAGTTTCTCCCTGACTATTAATCTCCATGCTGAAAACTGCCACCGGTCCATCTTATTGTTATTAGCTAGTGGAGACGTAAAAGAGCTACATTCACAGTCCTTATCGCAGCCCAGAGGTATTTCCTTTGTGTTATGAGGAGTATTTTGATTAGTTTTGACTGTGTCTGCAGGGAAGACACAGTTTATGTTTTCCACAGCTAGGATAATTTCTAGAAATATAAAGATCTGTTCCAGCACTCGCCAGTATTTATTGGTAGGGTTTAATGATTGAAAAAGTTTCCTTGTTGTGCCACAGTTGTTCCTTTTTTTAACTCCTCTTGGCTTCATGACTAAGTTCGAGGCAAAACATTGATAGCGGATTGTTCCTGGAGTAGGTTGCTGATTTTTAATGAATCATTTGTTTGAGGAATGCAGCTTTTCTCCTCTGTGACTGTCCTGTCCAGGGGCAGATGTGGATAACCACACATTTGAAGAGCCACAGAGGTATTCTCTTGGGAGACAAAAAGTTCATTTTCTCTTTGCTGCAGCCTAGTTTGTAAATTTGAAGTTCATTACCTGAAGACTCCCTTACTTTTCCCTTCATTTCATGAAATACTCTGTTTCATTCCAGACAATGCAGCAGGTGGGACCTGGGGCCACCCAGCAGTTTGAGGTGGTTGCCACTGGCAGATGCTCTCAGTCCTGCTTGTGCTCCGTGCTCCCCCAGACCCAAGTCTGTTTGGAAATTGTGCTTTGATGACTCAAAATTTTCTTCATTCTGCATGTTTAATATGTGGAATATACACAAGAAAGAGTAATTATCTTCTGCACGGGGAGCCACACACGGTGCTGTGCTGGGCAGGAGCTGTTCTGCCCATCCCATTTCCCACACACAGCCCAGGATACAGGCACAGGCAGACGAGCAGTCACAGCACTTTTGCTTTCCAGTAAGGAAAGCTCCCTGATAAATCTGGTCATAGCAACCCAGGATGACACAGCTCTGTGGTTCTTTGTGGCTTCTTACCACATGGAAGGGAGAGGAAAGAGTAGTGTTCTCCCTCCCTTCTGCAGAAAGATGAGGTGGCTGGGCTGACAGCCCCCAGGTAAGAGCCGTGACAGCACTCAAAACAAAATTTGCAGCAAACACGGTGCTCACTTGTTTCTTAAATCTCATCAAAGGGAGACAAAAAGAAAAATTACAGTGCTTCCCAGGTGTGCAGGTTTTGCTTGAGGGAACGGATGGGAAATGTAACCCACTTTTGGGTATAACAGGAGTAATACACGCTTACACTTTCCTTCTTGAGGTTGCTAATTTTGCATGACTACTTCAGCTGAGGAAACCAGAATTTAAAAAAAAAATCAAGTGCTGGCAAAGTTCCTGTTGACTCAAAGAAACTCAGAACTGCATTCTTCTTTGGTTTATCTTTTGTTTCGCTCACAAACCTGAAGCAAGCAGAAGGTTTAGGAGTGGTAATTTGAGATAATTGAAAGTCCCTAAATAATTTAATGATGACCTCTATTGTTTTGTATGTGGAAAATAAAAAATAATCCAAAAAAACCCAAAAAGCCACACCAGGGTAACAATGGGAAATGGCCCCCTGATTCATGGATTCCCGTCACTTCAGACATTTCCTACTCTGACAGACCAGGAATATAGCTCCAGATGAAGGACCAGGGTACACTTCACCATGAATTTGTTTTCTGCCACTGTTGTTAAGCTGTCCAAGTGCTTTTACTCTCCACAGTTGCTGTTACCTTAAACCAGGCAGGTCAGAGTTTGCCTGCTTTGGCTAATGCATATCGGACCCAGCTTTACTCTCTTAGCTGAGCCATTGCAATATCTCACTAGTGGTGGTAACTATGCAGGAGCATCAGAGAGGAAATTTTCTGCACCTCAGGACTGTGTAGGCAAATGTCAGCACCCAGGGCTGACACTGGTACCCAGGAGCTCCAGCATTGGGTGCCTGAAGCACCCTGCTTCTCTTTGCCTCCCTGCATCTCCAGTCTCAGTAGAGCAAGAACAATGTTCCTCACGTTGGGGCACTTAGTGAACTAACTCTGTATTTGTGGAAGCTCTGGAGCAGATTCCTTCCACTGTTACAGCACGTGCCTCAGAAGCGTCTTTGACTACTGCAGAAATCTCCCTGCACCCTACAATCCAGGGAGCAATAAGAAAGGTATCTGAAAAATGTGGCAACAGTGCATAGTCGGCAGCGCTTGAAATCAAAACAAGGTCTTCAGGGAGCAAAACAAGCTTCCCACTCTGGAAAAATTCCTGATCCCCAGTTTCCCAAAATGCCATGGCAAAACACAATTTCTATCTTTAGCATGTGTCGTTGAAATTGCCTTAATGAAGTTGTTATTTATAGTGTGTAGCTCATCCAAAGCCTCTATCAATGAAACCACTTAATTGCTTTCTTTGGGATATTATGCAATTGGCTCTTCTGTTGTAGTTTTCCTTGTCAAGGCGATAATCTGGTGACTCACTGTCATGAGGGAGGCTTCTCTTTCCTGCCAGCCATAATCGAAATCCACTCACTCCTGACTCTGCTTGCTCCTGGAGATGGGAAGGCACCTCCTGGATTTGTTGGTACCTTCAGGAACACATCAGAAATGATTGTATTCAAATGAGGGTGGTGAGGTAAAGCCCCTAAGAGAAGCTGTGGGATGGAGGTAATGGTAGACAAAATTTCTTATGCAGTTCATTAATATTGAATCATTTATTGGATAGCTATTTGGGAAGTATTGCTACTGCTTGGTTTCAAGCAGAGAGTTGCATGTAGAATCATTCACAAATTCAAGCCTTCCAAGAAGCTACCCCAGGCTTGAGCCATTCTGTCACAAAACCTAACTGAGGAGCCCTGTTCACAAGTGTGGGGTCCCATCCATCCCTCTCATTTGGTGTAAAGTAGGTGCCTAAAGCTCAGTGAATGTAAGAAGCTTGTTCCCGAATGAGGGCTCTCTGAACAAGCTCATTTAAAATCCTGAAAACTAGTTGTTAAGCTGACTCCATTATTTAGATTCTCTGTCCAACAAAGCACTGCGAAAATTCAGGACCGTGCTTCAATTACTGCTGGAAGCATTTAGATTCCAAGGTTTTTAACATCCTGGGGATGTTTTTCGGAGGAGGTTTCTGTAAGTGCCTGCTGCTGGCAGCTCTCAGGGATGGGATGTGAGGTGAGGGAGGTCTTCAAGGGTACAGTGCAGCATTTCTCTTCCTACTGCAGATTTTTCAGGTCTCTTTCTCCATGCTCTACTCTCTTTCTCTTCCTACCTCTTTCCTTCTGGCTCCTCTCCTCACCAGGCACTGGGTAGCACCTCCCACAATCCATAAGAAGCACAGAATGTCAGGTTATAAGTGTCTAGCAAAGGGTGTTCAGGTGGGCAGTCAAGCTGAAGCACATCTTTTGGAGATGTGTTGCTTTCATTTGTACTGAGTTTTATGACAGACCATGAAGCCTGCTCTGTCATGGTTGCTTGCCCATGGCCAGCTCTAGCAAGCCAAAGGGAGTGGTAGATTTACTTATGAAGCCAAGAAAGCATCCTTCATCTCTTGCTCTGTCAAAGTTTGCTGCCTTTGCCAGCTACCAGAGCTTATTCTGCTGCATACCTGTTAAAAAGAAGTCCAGGGTTTATTTTTTTTATGGGGTTGACCCAAGCTGTCGGTCCAAGAACCAACTTTACAAGAGGCGCGTGATGCACGCCCACCTCAGTGGTGATGGAACAGAGCCCAGCAAAGCTCTGCAGGGTGCAGATGAAACATTCCCTGGCTCAGGGTGAGACAAAAAGGTGATAAACAGCAGCACCTGGGGAATATTCCCCTTCCCACCTACTGCTACTACCTTCTCTCTTTCTCAAAAACACAAATAAGCCAACTCAATTTGCATTTTCATAGCTGGGAGTGTTTGCTAAATTAATGAGCACTGCTATTTATATCTAAATAACCCCAGTCCTAAACAACTGCTTGGAGGCATCAGTATGGAAGGTAAGATTCTGGGCTATGATTTGACGGGTTTCAGGCAGCACTTGTCATCTGAAGGAGGAAAATACATCCCAATAACCAAAAAAAAACCAAAAAAAAAAAAAAAAGAAAAGAAAAAGCGTTATGGTATTTCAGGCAATGTGAGGGAAACTGGAATAAGAAAGTTATGTGAGCAGTGTATACAGACTTGGCTGGCGTACCAGACTATGCTGGCCTTAACATTATTCAGAGGAAATACTTTTGCTAAGCAGCTTCCTTTAACCATCTTAGTTGCCACAACCCTGCTAGGGACTTCAACATTAAGCTGTCCTGCCCAGATGCACAGGGTACTCAGCATTGTTCCCAGACTGTGTGAAGAGCCCTTGCAAGACAGCTCTGTCCTCTCTGCCTTTGGCTGAGTTTCTGCAAAGTGAATATCTTGGCTTAGTGCAGAGTTTGTGAGGCCACTTAAATCTTTCTGACCCCTTAATGAAGTTTTTAAAAGGGCTTCATAAATCTTCATCACTAAGAAATGCTTAAAGCCCTGCAGGGTTTCTCTAGTGGCATTAGCCACTAAAAAAATTAGACAGGCTCAGGTCTATTTATTGCATTCATCTTCATTATTCCATGGGTTTTCCTCCTTTATAGTCTTTTACATAAATTGCAGCTGAGAAAGGGAGCTCAGGAGTGGGAGCTCTGAGTCCGCACTGCCTGTCTGGCAGTTTGTAGCCATCCACTGTGACTACATTTGATCAGTCCTCTTCTTGGGAATGTTTTCTGTGCAGGCAGCAAGTGTATGTTGGTCATTTATCCTTCCTTATTTAAATCACTGTGTTGTTCTTCATTAGGGAAAGAACCTAATTTTTGCCTTTTCTGCAAAAACATACCTCAGGTTACAACCCGACATCTTCAAAACTGATTAGTTACCTGCCTGCCCTTCTATTTTCTTTCTTTTCTTGGAATTTTGGCTGACTTTGATAATGACTTTTTATGAGTAGCATGAGTATTCTCTGAAATAGCTTCCAGCTTGATGGATATGAAAAGATTGATAGGAAAGTATGATTTTTTTTTAACTTTTTGCATACCATATACTGTGCTCTCCATAGTGAGTGTGTAGATTCTGTATTCTCTGAACAGGTTGTTTGATTCTTCACCTCTGCAAAGTAAGAATGGAAGAGTCATGACTGAGGTTCACAGGCAAACAGAAAAATACTGCAGTGCAGGTAAAGTCATAGAAACCAGTGAGAGACTTCGAAGAAATGGCTTCAAGACTGATTCTGCAGATAATGGAGGACTAAGGCTCTACCAAGCTTTTGAAAGATTGGAGATCCTTGTGGTCCAGCCAAACTTGGGTTGCCCCATTCCATCACAAAATCATACTTTTGTGAGCTAGATGATTTTCAAGGTTGCCTGTTCAGTTGGCATTTTGTTTATGTCATCAGGATATGGTAGAGTGCCATGGAAGTGCTCCTTTAGAGCCACTGTGATGTTATTTTATTTTGTTTTAAATTTATTTGCATTACAAGAAGGTCTCAGGGACTCAACCTCAGGGAGGACTGAAACAGAGTGTGTGGAGTAGAAGAGAAGCATTATGCTTGTGAAGGCAAACAAGATCTTTTTATCGAGGGGCTTGACACTGAAGTATTAAATCTGCCAGAAGTGCCAGTTGTGATTAGGAAAATCATCTAGGTTCCTAGGCTGGTTAAAGACTGGAAGAAAATTAATGTGTTTTTCTTGATGATCATGGGGGAGACTCAAAACTCAGACTGTGATGTGTGAAATGAATTACTTGAGGCATTAAAGAGGAGCTGCAGACTCAGCTGAACCGGTATTTCTTCCACTGAGATTATTGTTTTCTAGATTATATCATGCTGTGGTGCTTTCACACATGAGCCAGTCACATAATTGTTTTTGGTATAGGGAACTGTAGGCTAGGTTATATGATGCAGTGTTGTCTGCTCTAGAACTCATTGGTCAGTAGTGGGCTAGGAACACTCTTTTGCCCTAACAGGGATAAGATTAGATATATTATCTGACCTCCTGGCTGCTTACAGGCTGTGCAAGTTCACTCAAGTGCTTGCTTACATGGCTGTTAACAAAAATTCAAATTAGGTCATGGCTTTCAAGTCCTCAAAAGACCAAAATCGCAGACAGGGGACAGAAGAAGTCAGATGGCCACCATAGTCTGAGGTCTGTAAAATGTCAGGAAGTTGGAGAGATAAGAAAGAAGGTTTCAGCAAGTGACTCACAGCCTGTGCTTTAGGAAAAGCTGGAAGAATCCTAAATTGTGGCCCAAATTACCTGCCAGAAGTTCTTCCTTAGTCCTGAGTCCCATACACAGCTTGATCCTTTGCATGTAAGCCAGACATAAAAGACAGTGAGCAGAGAGC
>VXBU01010571.1:553910-746558 GCA_013400315.1 Bombycilla garrulus
CAGTTCTTGTATTTCCTCTTCCTTTTTTTTTTTTTTTTTTCTTTTTTTAAAATTTTTTTTTTTTGAGGGAGGGGGTTGAGAAGACTAAAGCAGAGTCAAGCTACAGCCCGATTTCAGTCTGACACCTCAGCGAAATAACTCTGATATAACTCTGTGTAACAATCTCTACTGAGTACTCTGGCCATAACTATAAATCAGCCGTGACTCTGTGTTCATACAGTTGGAAATATGTAGGTGAGAAGGGAAAATGTTTTGAAAACTCTAAACATGTTTAGATTGCCCCAAAGTTTCTGATAAAATTCCTGCATCAGAAAAGTAGTTTTAGCTTCAAAACATGCCAAAACTCCATGTCTGTTTAGATACAGGAATGAGCAAGAGCTGTTGAAATAAAATGTAGGAAGGTTTAGACCAGGCTGCATAGGAAAGAGAAAGATCTAACAGAGTGAAACAGTTGACAGCATTTCACTTGCAGAGAAAGAAAACGAAGCATATGTGTTACAATCAGCTTTCTTTTACTCAGTGTGATCACGTAAAACACGTACTGAGTCTAGGACACAATTTGAGCGCTGTGTGCGTACACATTTAATAACTAGGTCAAAAATTCTGTTTTTGTGATACTTGGATTTTTAAGATTAAAAATTGTATTTGTGTACTTCAGCCTACATTACACTTGGCTGGGTGGTTGTTTGTTTTTTTTTTTTTCTACGCAGTTAATAATGGATTACTGATTCAAGATTTCAAAATTTGTATTTAATCTGGAGCTCTTTCTGAGCTGTGGTGTAAAATGACAACCTACTGCTAAAGACACTCGAACAGACAATATTCAAGAAACTCAGTTATTACTCTGGAATATTCTTCACTCTCAAAACATTTTTATCGGTTTCCCCAGTGGCAGGCAGCCCTCTGGTATAAAGGTGACCCAGTTACGTCCAACAACCCAGCAGTAAATGATTCAAGAGGAAGGGCATTGTACCCTTAAGTTAGTAATTTCGGTTATGGGCACTTTATACTCAGAATAAGATTAATGCAATCCTCTAAAACTGACTTCTCCGTGTAAACTTGTTCAGCTGCCAGACGCAGAACTAGGCACAGATTTTTTTTATATTTTTTTGACAATGCAATACTTTGAAAAAGACTAGATTTATGATGTAGCTGGAATTCTTTGCTTGTGAAGAACGTAAAAGAGATCACTTGTTACAGGGACTTTTATAACCCATTCACCTTCATTTCACATGTTTATGAGGACTGCCTTCACTTATGATATACAGCCTGTAGCCATAAAGCTCTGGGTTATACGGTTATTTCTGATACAGAGTTGCTTCATCTTGGCTCCAAACTCCACGGAAGAGTGTCATAAATGGCTTGTTTGCAGTGGGAACCATGTCATCACCCACCAGCTTTTCTGCTGGCCGAGGAGGGCTCTGCTCTGTAAAACACGCTCCCAAGGCATGCTGTTTTTTGTATGAAGATAAAATGGGTGATGATAAAAAGATCTTTTCATGAAAGCAATGCTGTTGTATGTGTTACCCCTGGGATGCCCAGGAAAGTTTTCCGCAAATGTGGTGCCACCGAGGGCAGGCGATTAAAGTGGCTGATTTTTCTGATGAGTCAGGAGTGTCAGTGGCAGGATCAGAGCTGCCTCTTCACCCACCACACAGGGGAGAGGGCACTGAACTGGCTGGAGAGGTATCACAGGATTGATGTGCCCTCTCTTCAGCCCAATGGAGCTGTAGTGGAGACATTTCCTAGCTGTCGCGCTGGATAAAAGAACCAGTGCCTGGTGGTCTGAACAGACTTCTGGTCACCAGCTCCCAAATGAGAATTTTGCCTCTGCTGTGACTGCCCAGGGTTGAAAGACATTCGGTATCTCTTTGCACCATCTTTCCACTCTCTATCTATCACATCTATCCACTCAGAGGATAATTCTGTTCCAATTCTGGGCCGGTGCTGACAGATACTATAAAAAAAGCTGCTACCATCCCCACCATGTGTTAAAGGACTTTTTTAACGAACCATAAAGACATAAATCGTTCCCTCCTGCCCTTCTTTTTATACCCGTGTTTGCCTGTGCTTGCTTCCAGCCTTCATCGCGGCGGATGGGCTTGTCCTGTGCCAACTGCCACACCACGACCACCACCCTGTGGCGCAGGAACGCCGAGGGCGAGCCCGTCTGCAATGCCTGCGGCCTCTACATGAAGCTCCATGGGGTAAGTGGCTGCTTCACCAAGGGAGATCCCCTGCCAGCTCTGATGCTGCTTTGGGGAAGGGGTGGTCCTCAAAAAAAAAAAAAGACGAGCGAAATGCGTGGAGCAACAGAAAAATGTGTGACCTTAGAAAGTGGCTGTACCGCTTTAGCTTGTTGTACTTTTGACTAGTTATGTGTTTGCCACTGTAGCTCTCTCAAGAGACTTGTATAAAGAAACCACCTCTGGATGAGCAGCAGTGGTGTTTTAGCCACTGGGATTTAAACCAGCTCTTTAGTGGGGAAAAAAATCCCTAGACCTTTAATGAGATGGTTTTTCGTAGACAGAGATAGCTATGCCAGCAAAACTTCGAGTGTAATTTAAGCCATAGCTATGCCAAAAAAACTTTAAATGCAATTTCAGCCTTTGTTGAGTAAAAAAAAAGCTCTGTCCTGAATGTGATAGAGCATGTTTTGGGTGAGACCCCTGTGGGCTGTGTCGCAGTCAAGCATAAGTGTTTGAAGAACAAGAGCATTAGGAATGACTGAGACGTGGTCTAGGCTTCAATAAAATGTACATTATATCACCAGTTTAAATGTTATAACGATAGGAAATGCATGAATTGTCTTTCCTCAAACTGATGTAAAAATATATTTTAAGCCACTGTTTTTGTAGAGTGATTCTCATTGTGATGAACACAAAGATGAGTTTTTAGCACATTAAAATAAAAATATATCCCTAAAATATAAATTTAGATACCATAAAGCTGTATTATGGGCAGAACTGCTTATAGGAACAAATACTAAGTCAATTTTATTATTCTAAAGCTTCTGTTCTAAGATGTTTCCTCGTGATGATCTGGTTTGCGTAGTTAGTCCACAGAATGAGGATGATTTTTTTTCCTCATATACATTCCTTCTTTCCAGAATCAGGCACTGGTGATAATTCTTAACTGACTGCAATAATAAATCAAGGAACAGATATATCCCATCCATTTTAATTTCTTATGACTTATTGCCAAATAATGCTGGTTTTCCCTAATTCTCTGCTGTTTTCCTGTGGATTGACTGAGGGGGTTGAAAAAAATGTCAAGTTTGCATAGAGAAAAAAAACTTCTCCTGCTTTCTTAATTCAGCTACAACTCCCCTTGAATTAAGCTATTGTTTTGCCCAAATAAAATGCAAACATTTTTAAGAATTGGTACTGTGTCACAGAAAAAAATGGACTTGCTATACACACATTTGCAACATCACATCTGGTCTTGCAGTGTATTTTGATTTTTGATATTAGAGTACATATGCAACTCTGTGATTGGTGTGGAAATTTAATTTTTTCAGGTTCCTCGGCCTCTTGCTATGAAAAAAGAAGGAATTCAGACGAGGAAGCGAAAACCTAAGAATATAAATAAATCAAAGGCATGCTCTGGTAAATATAAAATATAATAAAGTGTAGCTCCAATAGTTTGTAGTTGTTTCGGGGTTTTTTTGTTGGTTTGGATTTTTTTTTCCTTCTTCTCTTTCTGGAAAATACTTCTTTTTAATACCAATGCCCAATTTTTCAGGTAACAGTACTACTGCAGTTTCTATGACTCCAACATCCACATCTTCTACTAACTCAGATGACTGTAGCAAAACTGCTTCTCCCGGCGCACAGACTGCAGCCTCCGGGGTAAGTGTCTGTGCCTGCAAGCACACTGATCACTGGGCAATGTTATCGCAGCTTTTATCTTATCTAGCAGAACAATAATCTAAACAAACTTTCCAGTTTTGTTAGCTGATACTAAAACAAGATTTTCGGAGGATATTACATATAGCTGTAAACAGAACGACAAGTTGAAGTACTTTGCAAACCTTCTTGATTAAGATCTATATAAATTTTATGATTGTTAGTTGCAGCTTAACCGCAGACATTTTGTTTTTAAATGTTCAGGTTCTTTAATTTCAAATGTTTTCTTTTGGCAGAAGACAATAAAACATGCCCAACTGATCCTTTCAAGAAACAATGCATATAAATATATATATACATTTTTATGCATTATCCCAATGGGTAAAACCCAGGAGAACATTATCCTGCTGTATGAAGTAAATAATAAAGGCTTTTGTTTTATACTAAAGTGTACAATTAGACCCTGATCCAAACCCAGCTGAAACCAGGCTGGAACACCCTGCTGACTGCAGTGCTTGGGGGTTCAGCCCTCTGCCTGCATAGGGTTCTTCAGGAGCCAGATGCTCAGCATCTGGCAGCACCAAGCTCCAGAGGAGCCCCCGAGGAGTGCTGATCATCCCCTGCTTTAGTTTTGATCCTTATTTTACATCATGTACTCCAACCATCTCAAACTTCCTTTCTTCACTCAGCATGTGTGATAAATACTACTGCTAAAGTCGTGAAGCTTAATGTAGATTAATTTCTAACCCCTTGGCTGTACCTATCTATATCCACACTCACTTTCCAGCCTTCTGAATCTCTTAATCTGCCACATCCTTTCTTTGAGAAAATTTCTTAATGTGGCTTTCTTTAGTTCTTTATTAATGAAAAGAAGACATTGTTTATAATAGCTATTTTTTTCAGTATTTCTTGGTGTTCCCAACATCCAAATTCCTTTCAATAGTTTAATTTCTGATGTACAAAGTTTCATTGTACAAGGGGAAGAAAAAAAACATCTTTTAGCAAATACGATTGTTTGTGAACTGACAGGGCCACCCATTTTCAGAGGCACTGGGTTTTGGGTTTGGATCCTGTGAGACTAGGATGGTACTAAAAAGGCTTGTCTTTGACATGAGAAAACCCTGTCAATATAAACAGATCACATAAAAAAAAAGAGAAACACTAACTGAAAATGAACTGTTGTAGTTTCAGACTCCCCCAAGGAACTACTATGCACTGTTTCAGGCTCTCCCTTGATATTTGCAAAGGAAAAAAACATGGCCAAATTTCCCTTACATTTTCCTTGCATTACCCTGAGCAGTACTAGTGATCCTGAGCAATGTGGTGAGATTTATGGAACGGATAGAAATGGAAGCCGAGGCTGAGGCAGCACAGCCATGTGCTGCTCGGGAAAGGAGAGGCCATATAGACGAGATCTCATTTCCACTATGTTGCTGTCTTCTTGGCTGGCTAAAACCTGACTTCCTTTCTGCAGTATTTCTCCCTAGAAGGGCACATCAAACATGTTATTAATAATCTTTATGTTATAATTTTAGTAGTATGCTTTTCAATATGGTTTTGCCAGATGGAGTTGTGCAGGTACCAGAGAAGAGGGGTGTAGGGGCATGAACTGAGGGGTAGAAACCTCCTTGAGAGCTGTTAGCAACTAGGAGCTACTCCCAGGAGGGACCCTGAGGCTGCCTTTAGTTACATGATGGCATTCCCAGTGACAGGACTTCAGTTCTCCCTGATTTTTCCATAGTAGATCAGACTGGGAGAGGACACCTGCAAAACAGCTGGGAAAATCTGTCCCCTTATATCCAGCAGGCAGCATGGTAACATCTGCACAGCCTTTTCCCCACCATGATTTGATCAGATGTGCCTTGCATATGCAAAGCACTTGCAAATACCCCCTCATGAAACATTTCAGTGAGAGGAAGTGATGGAGAGGGGCTGTGACATGTGCTGAAGAGAGGAAGCTGCAGTGGCAGCCAGACCTATGGGCATCCCAAATTGTGTGAGGGGCTACTGATCTCCCGTGCCTGTGCCCCAGTCCCAGATTTATGTAAATAAAAGGAGGATTTGCAGGGGAGCTGTTGTCAGGATATGTCACGAGCATGGTCACATCCTTCATTCAGGCTCCAGGCTTTGCCCAGGCATCTGTAATTCAAATGGATGAGGACTTGCGAGGTTGGAATTTAAAGTAGAAAGTGGTGGCTGTTAAGATTGACTCCCGTTGTCCCAGACATAATTAAGGAACATGATCACTAGCTGCAAAGGATGCAAAATAATTTCTAAAGGGTCTAAATTCTATGGAAGGTACTGAGCCCTCATAAAGCCCATTTAAGCTGTTTTAAGTGAAGGGATGTCAGCATTCTAGAACAAGGCAGCCTGTAACCTGATCAGATGCTGAAGCAAAGATGCTCTGCTAGATTTCTGTTTTCCTTGATTACTTTTTATTTTTCCTTTTGAGTTGATCCATTGATAGATCAAAGTTTTGTAATTATTTCTAGAATAGGGAATGGCTTTGCACTAGGAGAATAAACTTCTCCAGCTCGTGTCAATAGGGGGAAAAAACAAACCCTCAGATGGATAAATCCAGGTTCTGTAATCTTTGGGCACTTTGAGAGGACCGATATTGATTCCTGATAGTGGTGCTGGTGATGTTGCTGAAAAACAGGCACCTGCTTGAATAGTGAACCTGGCTCGCTCTCCGTGCGTTACACAATGGGCATGGCAACTTGTTTTTGTTTTGCTCCGGTTTTGCTTCTCTAGCCTCTATTCTGTGAAGAGGGGGAAAATGCCAAATTGACATTAGGCAGAGAAATCTGATGACGTTTTAGAAACTGTTGTGTGAAATTCACAGCAATGTTGTTGCTAAATGAAACAGAGAAAACGAATTCCTCTACTGGTACAAAAGCAATTTATTATGCCTTTTGTGGGAGGCTGCCAAAAAAGTTTCCAGTTATGTAGAAATCTAATGGAAATGAAATTCAGCAGAATTCATTTGTGTCAGTAACATTCACTTTTTGCCCTACCTTTCTTTATCTCTTTTAAAGTAAAATAAAGAAGGGAGGGCAGAAAAAGAGGAGGGCAGCAATTACTCTTGGCAATGTCTTTGAGACTATCCATTTCATGAAGGGAATCTTATATGATGCCAATTCTAAGACAAATTAGCAAGAACCGTAAATGTTGATTTTACGTTCTAGCTGAAGTTTAAACATTCAAGAGATACGATTAATGAATTGCTGCGGGGGCAAAGTTGATTTCAAACATCCCAAAATGTAGAAGTGTTTGGATCAGAGCTATTTCGTTGTCCCGTTGTAAAGGGGCTATTTGCCAAATTCACATCTGGATCTAGGATTTAGGCCTATTTCTATTTTCCTAAGCAGTATAAGTACTGGGTGTCCTGTGTTACTAATATGGAAAAGGTCCAGCTACATGATATATGAAATTGCCTTACGTCCCCATAAAAAGAAGATTTGAAGGTTTCAGACAGGCTGCATCTGCATCTATACCTGCTCTCCCTTTGATGCTGCTGAAACTGTACAGGGAAAAGCTCCACCAAATAAATCGCTAAACGAAGGGCACGGTCTGCAGTGCAAACCCATCCATTTCCATGCAGGGGCTCCAACACGTGTGATAACCAGAAGGGCTTTATTCCCTTATTAGGATAAAGGCAGTATGGAACCTGCTGTAAAATCTGATTTTTATGGCAGGACATGGAGGCTCCTTGAGCCACAACTGATGTCAGAAAAAGCTCAGCAGCACCAGGGGAACTCTTCTTTTTGAAGACTCTCCTGTGTCCTTTGCATCCAGTTTGGAGTTTTCTGTTTCTCAGAAGGGCCATAATCTCACACCACAGAAAACCTTAGGAGTTTTACCTTACTTCCCTTGGAGATTTACCTTGAGAAGTGATTCAGGACCGTCTCTTCAGTTTTGTAGGGTGGGAAGTGTGAGAGCTGTCTGAGATGGCCTAGGCATATGGTGAGCTTGCAGGAAAATGCAGCTTTAACTGTCTCCAAAATGCTGGACAAATGGGGCTGGATTAGATGACTGGCTTCTCCTGAATTTGCTTTCTCATTTTTTTTTTTTTCTGTCAGAAGAAGATTGAGCTGGTTAGAGGTGGTCTTATTTGCTTCTGTTTAGGCAGTAAATTGGTGAGACATCCATGCTGGCTTTGCGGAAATCAGCCTCCATAAAGTATGTCCCGGAGTCTGGATGAACTGGGGATTCAAACTCTTAAAACAATAGCTAACCACCTGGCTATAGGGAAGTTGAATGTCCAGGGGTCCTTCAGATTATCTGATGACAATATTCCAGTTGTATGGAACAATTTTGTAGGTGTTGGGACAGAGTTTCCACGAGAAAGGCTCACCAGCATGGTTGGTAGGACTTTCACCTGGAAAATGGGAACACAGTGCCTCAGTCCTGGTATGAGTAAATATTTATCTAAACCAGGTGGAATAAGATCAACAGGAGGCATGAGGAACGTGGCAAACTGAAATACCAAAGAGCGTGGCAGACAGGGCAGTCTGCTGGGAGATCTGATACTCTAGACTCTAGTTTAAATCTTTTCTTGGTCTCCTAACTTTTCTGCATCAGTCCTCACTCCTGGACAAAACGGGATGCTACTTTTTGCTCCCCACTCTGTTTCATACACCGAATCTTTTTCTTTTACATTGAGTAATTTTCTTTGCTCTGTGTTTATGTATCCAAAAGAGAGCATTTCATTTTTATATCAAACAGAAGGAAGCAATCCAGCTTTTTTGTTTCAGTGGAGAAACGCAAGGAAAAAGTATTTTTTGCTTCTATCCCAAAATTCTATATACATATGGACGCATACCTTTTGCTTGGTTTTGTTTTATTGCCAAAGCAATAAAGCCAGTTACTCATACAGCCCTTGACAGCAGTGGGTCATCAGTTTTCCAAGCCATGCTGGAAGTTGCCTCCCTTAGGAAATTAATGAAGTATTAACCACAGATTTATGTTGCTATAATACAAAGGAGAGATTAGAAGACGTGTAAACTTACACGTCTGCAGTATAAACAAAAGGATCAATTGAACTAGCAAGAAATGACAACTCCGTGTACTAAGAGGGTCGTTACATCAGTAAAAAGATCTGTCATTTTGCGGTGCCAAGACTTGCTCTTTTGGATTCCAGGGAGTGACAGTGTTGGGAATATGTACTCTTTGTGGGGATGGAAGTTATTGCAGGGAGGCTGAGGCTGGAAAATTAAGGCACCAGTTTGCCACAACACTTCATGTATGAAAGAATTCCTTGCAACTTAAATGTTGCAAAAATAAATTAGGCTGAGGAGGAAGAGAGCTTCAGCTGAGAATTAGCTTATTGCTGACCTAGTGTAATGTCCAAAACTCATGGAGCATTTTGAAAGTGTTAAGTGGATAGGGCAAAGGTCTATCTGATAGATCAAAGGTCTAGATCAAGGCCCTTTGCCCCCCCTCCAGCTGTCCTTGCCCAGAGTATTTCCCTCTTGGCTGCAGAGGTGTGGGGGAAGGCCAGAGGGGAAAGCGTCCATCCCCTCTCCCTGCTCTCTGGGGTGGGCAGATGGTGCAGGAAGAAGCGTGTGGAAGAAAGAAGGAGTCTTTCAGCTAGACCTGCTGCTGCTGTTCCCTGGGTGCTGGCCAGTGCAGCCTGAGCAGCCTGGTTTTGGGCTGGAGCAGCTTTAATGGAGGTGAATTTGCCTCTAAGGTGCTGACAGCAGGTTTGGGTACTGTCTAGTTGTCTCTGTGGCTCTGGCAGAGGTGTTCCTCTGTACATGGTGGGCAGGTCCTCTACAGAAAGGCCACCTCTGCTAGAGACAGCCCACCTGAGGGCTGACTCATGACCAACTCCTCTAGGTTTGGGCGAAAAGAAGAACCTTTGCAGATTCAAACACAACCTCCCTGTTTGTTTGGGAGGCTGGCTCTTCCCAGTGGACTTCATTCATTTTTTCCTCTGGAGGCTGACCTTCCGTTGATTATCCATTCTGTTATCAGATTTCACCAATAAAAATAAAGGCATTACCTTTTTATAGATAGATCCAGTAGCTGTGAATTAGACCTGATTGACTTCATCAGCATTGTTCAATTTATTTATTTCAGCTGGAAAAATTTCTAATAACTAAGTGCAACTTCTGTCATCTTTCATCCCTTAAAGCTGGAAAAGTAAGAGCAAAAGCAGGGAGGCTCAGGAACAGAACTGTGATTCCGTCACGTCCTTTTCATGAGCTAAAGTTTGTTTTCCATGTCTCACTTTGGGAGCTGCCCAAGCTGCCTGGATTTGTCATGACATTACCGGGGTGGGGTTTCCAGGCCCGGCAGTCCTGCCCTGGTCCTGCCCGTCCTGGCTCAACAGAGCCAGAATCCGGCCTTGGAATAGGCAGGGATGGGCAGTCTTCAAACAGGACGTGCCTCCATGTCCTCCCTTCTGGGGTGCCCCAGGGAGGGGTACCTGATTACCCCACGTGGAAACTGTGGGTCCCTGCACCCCACCTTTGCAGGGCTAAATCAGGAAAAGGTGAATTACACTTTCCAAGCCTGGAAAGAACAGGTACTGATAAGATATTTGCCTACCAGAACAGCAGTGGCAAATATGGGCAAAAGGGAACCTTTCAAAGCAGCTCCTAGTATTTTTAGCTCAGGCTGAGCAAACACTGCTCAACACTAATTTAAATCCTTCTTCCACTGTGGGGAGACTGAAGCTGTTAAAAATTATGTCTTTTGTGCTAACAGAAACCTCTTTGAGGTATTAAAAAGAAGGCTTTGAAAAGCATGGCTGATCCAAGATCAGGACTGTACACAAAGGTTAGCATGGAACCTGCTTCACTGAATTCTCCATGCACAGTCACAGGGAAAGAGGACACAGAGATTCGTTGTCACTAATTTGCAACTGTATGTTCAAGGGAGTGCTAAAACTTATTTCTTAGGTTTAGAGCTGTTTCAGCTGGTTTTGGGGGACAGATAGTTTGGGGTTTTTTTTCCTTCCTTCTCTGCATTTCTGGGTAGTGACTAATGGAGCAGGATCAGGGTTGATGACTGGTGGAAGAATAGTGGCCGTCAATCATTTTAATAAAAGGTTAAGAGGTATTGGCGCCCAGGTTATTTCAGACAAAAATGACTGCTAGCAGTGAGTATCTCTTTCAGAAGGTGAGGTTTTCCCTGGGTTAAGCACAACAACAAGAGCCTTGCACTGCACCTTTTGGAAATTACCTTTGAATAAATGAAGCCTTGCTTTTCCTATGTCAGGACTGCTCGCTTGGCACAGCTCCAGGAGAGCCAAGAGCGCTACTCTTTTAAAATGATTAAATATGTATACTTCGTACTTAAACATCAGGCAGGAAGCTTCTGCAGTCACAGTTTAGGACAGCCTTCTTATTTTTTTTTTAAGGAATTTCATCCAAAGACTATCCATTAACAAGTAAATTAAGGTTTTAAAGTTGACATATCCAAGAGTTAATTTTACATGAAGTCAGCGCTTAAACATTTCCTTTATCAGGTGAAAATGTTGCCCCTTCTCTGTCTGGCACTGCAAATTTTTCCTCTTTAGTGGATCTGCTCAGCCTCATGGAAAAAATGATTGTTCCTTTGTCTTTTTAACTCTCCATTTCTCTGCTAAAACAAATGGACTGGTTCCAGTGTGGTTCAGAGGTTCATCTCCGTGCCTACCACGGCTTCCCTGCATGTTGTCTTGTGCAGGCAGCAGAACAAAAATGCTCCTGCTTCAAAGGCATAGTGTTTCTCCACTGGAGATTAAAAGAGCATCTCCTTTAGTGGCCAGTCCTACAGGGATAAAGTGGTTCTGGCTGGTGTTTTGAAGGTCAGGAATGATTTTAAGCATTTCAAGGGCTGAAGAGCCCAAAGAAAGCTGCTTTCCAGGTGGTGGTCCATATCTGCTCTGAGAGAATCAGGGAGCAGATATGTATTGGGCTTCTCCCATGGGGAGGAAAAGCTAGAGCTGCCACCACTCCCAGATCACATTTTTGGTGTTGGCACCTGTGTCTCTTCAGCAGGGGGCAGTGGGACACATGCACATTTCCTTCTTCATCATGAGCTGACTTCCAAGCTTTCTTCACATCACGTGGTTTAGTTTCCACCTCTCCAAATACAGACTTCACTCCCATCAGCAGGGCTGGGCGACTGGGCTCATGCTGAGACATCTTTTTGTTTCAGGATTTCAAGGCACAGGGGCAAGCAGAGGGCAAACCCTGTTTTTGAACAGAAATGCTGTGATGATGGCTGTGCTTCAGGCCCGCTGTGCTCTCACTCACACCCCAATGCGAGCAAAACTCAGCAGCTCAGTGAATCTCTCTTTGCTCTCCCCCTCCCTGCAGGCGAGCTCATCAGTGATGTCTGGCCCGGGAGAGAGCACCAGTCCCGAAAGCAGCAACCTCAAGTATTCAGGTCAAGACGGGCTGTACACCGGAGTCAGCCTGACCTCCACGGCCGAAGTGACAGCATCTGTGAGACAGGATCCCTGGTGTGCCCTGGCTCTGGCGTGACCTGGCGTGAGGAAAGCTGGATCCTGGCAGCCCCCAGCTATCTGCGCACAGTTTCCTCTGTGGAGCGGTTGCAGTGGCAGTGAGAGTGCTGGCAAAGACCATTCCTCTGAAACAGTTTTTGAGCCTTGGTGGCAGAGGTGTTTTTCTACTTCCGAAAGAGGCTTTGCCGAAGCATCCAGTTCCTCATCTATGCAAGAAAAATGTAGGGAAAGCAAATGATGACCACCGGGGATAGCTAATGCAGCCTCACACTCTCAAAAAAACCCTTCAAAATCAAAAAAAAAAAAAAAAAAGAAAAGAAAAAACAACAACAAAAAAGAAGAGGTAAACCCACACCTATTGATAGATTCCAGAAATACATCCTCAACTTACCCTGCAGTGCTGCCTTTCTGATTGTATAGTTTTCACTCTCTCATCACCTTTTCCCCTAAGAATTTGGTGGAAGTTGTCAGTGTCGGGGGAGGGAGTAGCGAAGACTTTAATTTCCAGAGATAGTGAGATACTTTCTAATGAGTGTCAGAAGTGCTTACAGCTTGAGTTGATGCAGACTTCTCGCACCAAACATTTGACGTCTTCACCCCATCAGACTTCTCCTTCTGTGCTCTCAATCTTCAGCGTGCCTTGCTCTGCTCTTCAGAGCCCAGCTATGTCCCTGGAAGAAATCACAACGTTTGGTACAAGTCCCACGAGGTCCAGCTGGCTAAGGAGATTTTGGATTGGTGTATTTTGGTTTAAAATATTTACTCACTTTTCAAGACTGCGATGTAACTTTTAAAGTACACTGTGACTGAGATTTATGAAAGTCCATATTTCCTGACTGAACTGTATAGAGTCAGTCAAAATTTGTAAACAGGGTAGCAATCAGATATTTTTCTTCCATATATACAATAATTTTTTTAAAGAAGTGCAATTTGCGTTGCAGCAATCAGTGTTAAATCATTTGCATAAGATTTAACAACGGTTTTTATACGAATGAATGAATGTAAACATTTTAACTTAATGGTACGTAAATAATTTAAAAGAAAAACTTAACTAGGCATCCTTAGGCTTTTTAGCGCAACAAAAATGCATCCACTTTCTGTATTTCCAGTTGTTAAAGCAAGAGTTTCAAAGAACAAGCCTTCTCTCAGGAAAATTGCCCTAGCCATTTGCTCCGAAGTGTTGTACAAAAATGCAAATGCATCCCCAAGGGGTTTTTTTTTGCTATTGAATAAGTGTGTGGTGGAAAGAAACAAATTGCAATGAAACTTTACTACCTAACTGATACTGATATGTAAATACTACAGAAGATATCTAGGCATCTTAAAAATGTAGGATGCAATCTGTATAGTGTGACTGATGCATAGTTAGGTTGGTTTTCATTGGTTTGTAAGTGGGACGTCATTTGGAAAGTTGTTTCATCAGAGCTTTACAAATAAAAGGGTATCATTTTAGGATTTTTTTTTTTCTGTACAGTGTGCCTTTTCCTTTGTCTCCAACACAATTTTTAAGCTACATTAAAAGCTATGGAAATGTACCTGGTGCAGGTGGGATGTCTGATGGCTGCAAGGAAGGTCTCCAGCTGAAGTGCCTGCTCTGCCTACCTAAGCCTGAACTGTGTGCTTTTTCTGCAACCCCTCTTCATTATACCTTCTGATGATCTGTAAAACCAGGGCTTCAACCTACTAACACAGACTCCTCATGGGCACACCTGAGGTTTTTGTGATGAAAGTCTGGGGAGCTGAGCCCATGCCCTGTGAGGACTAACATTGTTTTTCTTGTCCTTCACACCATAGCTAAAGGGTGTCACCCAGGTTCCCTGAGTAGGCAAATATCAGAATGTTACTCACTACAGATGTAACTGCTGAGGGGCAGAGGCTGAGTCCCTGCTGGCATCCTCCTGTGGCCAAAGGTGAAGGGCAACAAAAGCTGAAGGCACTGCTACTGAAAAGAGTGAATTTTAGCTACTAAGGGAAGTGAAAAGCTTTTTGCTGGCTCTGAGGACTGGTTCTTTTCATTACTCAGCTCATTGGAGCCAGACTTATTGCCAGGTGTGGTTTCCAGCTATGTCAGCAGTGCTGTCGGACTGGGAAGTCAGGATGCCCAACCTCCATACGCATGGAGTGGCTGCAGTGTGTCTCCTTGTCTTTCTGCGCCAGATCTTCTTTTGGGGTGAATTCGGGTAGCTCCTTGGCAGTGAAGCTATGCTGACTTGCACTAGCCAAGAATTTGCCTTCTCATTTTCCAGACCTGGCAGTTGAGGCCACTTCCTTATGCCGGAGGTGTTGTGAGGACCATGGGATGAATGCTGCAGCACAGCCCCAGGAGGAAAAACGATCCTGGCAAAAAGGGGCCAGGTGCTGAGCTTTGCTTGGGGTTGGGGTTGTTGTGGCCAGCCAGGAGTGGGGATCACTTGCCCTTCTTGGCGGGGTTGTCATGCAGTGTTCAGTGCTGGGCCACCTCACTTCCTGGCTGCCTGTGGGTTAATGTAGCCAGGTACCCCAGCCCTGCTAGCCCTGGGGCCACATGGGCTCGTATCTTGTGATTTACAAAAGTAAATACCTATCTAAGGGCAAATTGAGCCATGCAGAGAAACACTGGACTTAAAAAAACAAAAGGTGTGACAAGAGGGTGGATATCTTTCTTCTTGAAGCATCTACTAGCTAAAATGCCCTTATTTGCGATTTTACAACTGTTGCCACTTAAATGGATAGAAAAGCTGATGCTAACTGCTGTTGCAGAGTGTTCTGCCTTAGATAGGCTCAGTATCCTTTCTTGCTTCCCTTTTTCTTTTCCATTTTTCTTGCTGGGGTGAAGTTTGGTGCACCACTTCTGAAAAGCTTGGCACCTAACCCCTACCTGCTGGGTGTGTCAGAGCTGCATTGCTCAGAGTTATCATAAAACAGGAGGTTTAGACCAGCATGTTCCAGTTTCAGGCTGCTGACCCAGCAGAATGCGTCATCTGGTTGCTGATGCTCTTGCTGGTGGCCTGTGGAAGGCCATGTTGCTTTGAAATCCTGTGGCATCTGTTTGAGAGGGCTCCTGGGAGGCCCTGCTCCCTTCTCAGCACCACCTTAGCCCGGAGTCTACCTTAGGGTGGTTCCTGCAGATTATGAGTCTTGCTTGGGGCATATAAAGATGCCCTATTGTGAAAATCTTCCCCTTGGATCTGAGGATGAAAATGCTCTTTTAGGTAATGTAAGGAGAAAAAAACCACTAGAAATCCCCAAAATTTCATAGTAAAGGTGTTTCCAATTATTTCTTACCAGCAAAAAAATCAATAATGGAATGGTTTGCCTCCTTGGACCAGAAGCAGGGCTGCCAGGTTTTCAACCCTCTGTAAGAGTCAAAGGGTGTCCAGCACTATGTTGTCTTACTGAAAAGGTGCTGAAGACCTCAAAGACAGGTTCTGTGGTATGCTTCTACATAGAAAAAGACTGTGAGAACATACCTCCATACTTACCAAAACTGCTCTCCAAATGTACTGATTGCTGGAGCTGCTACCCCTAGACAAAATAAAAGTTTCTTCTTTTATAATTTTTTTGCATTTTAGTCCTGCTGAGTCAGCACAACTCTGAGTGTGTGAGGTGGACTTTGCTCTGGCTGTTATATTACTGATATCACTGCTCCTGATGGATGGCCCGGCCAAAAGCTTTCCTCAGTTATCACTATTTCTCTCCAGTGACGGCCTTGGGCTGGGCTGCCAAAGAGCAAAGAAGAGGTTTGGTTATTAGTGAGGCTGAACAAGCCAGGTTGGCCCCAGAACATCTTTTCAGTACCAGAAAGAAGCTTCAGGATTGACATTTGGAGGTGGGGGGAAAAGGCATATGGCCACTTGTCATGTCAGCACCCTTTCTCTGGAAAGAGTAAAAATTAAATACCAGATGTCCCAGGGCATCTGCTTCAGGGTCCCCCATCCAGCAATATTAGAAGGCCCAAATTTGCTTGAGGCCCCTCAAGATCAGACTGGTCCCATCCATGTGTGTTACCCTGGCCTCTAATCTTCCCTAGGTGCTAGATTCTGTTTTATAGTATTTCTGACAGCCTCACCCATAATCGTATTTTCTTCTGTTCAAAGTGCTTGAAATAAGAAGGTCCATGCTGTGGCTCAGAGTGGCATTTTTCAGCATGGCAGTGAGGGTGTGTGCTGGTGCGGTATGAGTGGGTGCGATAGCTGCCAGGCTTGAGTTGGTGACCCAGAGAACCAACCCAGGCAAAGAGAACCAGCCTTGGACAGGCTGCCCAAAGAGGGTAAGGGGTGCCTGGCTGTTCCCAGAATTGCAGATGGGCTTTGTTTCCTGTGAATGGACAGAGGGCAAAAAGCTGGATGCGAAGTGGGGGGCCAAAGTAGCTGATTTTTGTTTTCCTGCTGCAAAGCTAGACAAAACCATACATCAGCTCTGTAACATTTGCCATATAGAGCTTGGGTAATTTAGTGTCCGTTTCTGCACAAAAATTATATAAAATGTGCTTCTTTCTAAGAGAAGAAGGAATTTTGGGGTGTCATCATCCTGTCATTGCTCTTGCGAGCCTTAATTGAGCACATGCTGCAGAAATCCAACATGGACTTCAACCCTTCCTGTGTCATCACAGCTCCAGATCTTCCTTTATCCAGCTGTCATGAACTTCATTCCTCACAGATCCTCCAGTTCTTAAATCTGTATACACTGGACATTCCAGGGTTTTGTCAAACACACTGAATTCAGTATTAAAATATAGGGCAAGGGTGGATGCAGTGGGCCAGCGAGAAGGAAGCTGAAGGCTTGAGGAGCATTTTCATGTGCCTTCTGCTCCATATGTTGCAAAAGGCTTGAGGCCTTCACTACATATTTGTAACGTGTTTTGGAAACACTTCTTAATATTTCCTCAAAGCTATCTGACGGAAGTTGGTACCATATCTAGGAGAGGGGAGTAGAATTTCACAGAATCACAGGTTGGAAAAGACCTTCAGGATCATCAAGTCCAACCTTTGATCTGTAAATTTAGGTGCCTGGGTGGACATGCAATCAAACAAGAGTTGCCAGTGTTGTAGCCAAAAGTGCTAACGTACTCCTTGAAGAAATAATCGGGAAAATAGTGAGTAGGAGTAAGGAGGCAATTTTACTTTGGAATGCTGCATCCAGACCTGGCATCCACATTTGACAGGGGTGTTTAAAAATTGGCAAAGGTAGGGAAAAGAATCACTAAAATGATTTATGAAGTGAGGAAAATACCTGGTCTTGATAAATTTAAGGACTACAATCTGCTTAGAGTATCTACAGGAAGACTGAAATGTGACTTCATGGAGAGAAAATGATAGAGGCTAAGAGGACTTTGACCTTGCAGAGAAAGACATAAGATCTAGTGGCTAGAAGGTGAAGCTGGATTAATTAAAAATTAATTTAACTTCATCTGAAACAATTAACATTATTAGTGATGGGAGTAGTAGCAAGGGAAGAAGACTAGTGCTCAATCTCTTTTTGCCTTCGCAACAAAGCTGTCTGGAAGATCAGCTTTAGCTGACCAAAAGTGAGTGGGTTCAGGACTGAGCATGTTACATCTGCTGCATCATGATTTATAGGCTGGATTAGTTGCTATTTGGTCTGAAACCATATTACTTTTTGGGATGGGACCCAATGCTGAGATCTTGAATTTTTGTTGTTATTAAAAAACCCATGGCACTCTTCCTGAGAGCTGTGGTAAACACTGTGGTGTTTTGACCCAGTTTCAGCATAAGTAATTATTTTTTTGCATATCTAAAACGTCCTACTTCCTCTCCAAAATTGTCCTGCATCTTTACTGTTTCCTGCTAAATACATCCTGAGTCCCATAGAAGAAAAGTTTCAAAGTTGAACAAACAAGACTTGAAAATCTGTCCTTTCTTCCAGCACAGTGCAGAGACAGGGGCTGCTGAGCAGCCCCTGCTCTTGGAGAAGCAGGAAGGAAACCTTCTCTGAAAATGGCAGTCTGCAGGTCTTTAGTCTGTGACCTTTTGATGCTGTGAAGGTCGCAGCCTGAAGAAGGAACAAAGGTATGTGGGTCACCTCATAAATGTGGCTATTAAAAAAAAAAAGAGTGCAACAGGCAGTTTAGTTAGTGCACTGAACCCCAAGTGGAACCCAGCTTCTGCTTGTTCTTCTCATGGGAATAAATAACACTTAAAATAGGGCTGCTCTTCGTGCCTTGCTTACTGAAGACCCAGCCTCATGGCACGATGGGATGAGCTTTGTCTGTTTGGCTGGTCGTGTATTTGATTGCTTCGCAGCAGAGAGGGGCCCAGACCATCCAGGGAGATCCTGGTGAGGGTTCCCACTCTGAAGGGGTTTTGCACAGACTTGGCAGATGTGCCTCTCAGGAGTGTCCTTGCTGACAGGACAGGATGTGTGCGTTTGACCAGGGCTCTGGGGAGAGGAGAGGGAAGGAGGCCTGGTGGAGGGGAGATCCGCCCAGCCTCAACTGCAGCGTCATGAGGAGCTGCTCCTGGGCAGCCTGTGCTCACAGTGAATGACTCAAGGTGCATGAGGACCAAGAACCTGAAACTGGCCTTCTCTGAGCCTGCAAGGACCTCTGGCAAGCTGTGGATCCCCATTTTCTATGTGTGTGTGTGCAGTGTCTTCATTTTCTTAAAATTAGATCTTTTACTCAATGTCTTTTTTTTCTATCATGATCCACACTTGCCTATAATTGTTCTATTTTACCTGAACAAGAAGTTTATTACAAATGGAACAGTGGGAATGATGAATCCCCTCTAGATCAGTAACACAGGTGAAAAGTGGTGCCTGTGACATCTGGGGTGACCCACGTGTCCCAGCATTGTGCACACTATGCCTGGGTCTTTCAATGTCTTGAACAAGATATAAGGCATACACTCTGTTCTTTACAGAGTTAATGAAGTCTGTCACAAGATTAATTTGATTCAATTTTATTTTAAACTATTAGAAACCTTTCAGCCTGAAACAGGATCCTAAAGAAGCAATACTCCCTTCCTTACCATAAGGTGATGTTCTGTAGTTTCCTGTAACTTTGACATCTTTTTTTCTTTTTCTTTACAGAGCCTAGAGATTGAAAAATAGCATTACTATTTTAACCAAAGGAAAAAAAAAAGTTGCTCAAAAGTTTGATTAATAAAATGTTTATTCTTATTGCAAACACCAAGTGATACCTTCAAAGTTTTTTTAAAAAAATGTGGCTAAACTCAGAATAATCGTGGAATAATTTTACTCTGTACATTTCAGGGACTCTCAGAAAATTAAAAGACAACTTCTCAAAAAATAATTGATAGGATTAAACGTGCTCTAGGCAGAAGCAGGCCAGGCATATCTTTAAAGTTAGAGCTCTCACTTTGTAGCCCAGTCTTATTCTTTACTTGGGGTAGTGATAAAGTTTCTGGAACTAAATTAAAGCTTTGTATAACCAGGAAATTCAGGGAAAACATCTTGCCTTTCTAAGTATCCATGATCAGTTTTCAGCAAAATTAAGGAACTTCAAACCCAGATTCCAGCAGATTTGGGCTTTTAAAACAAGATGCTGATGTCTTAAAATTTCTCTGTGTCAGAGCTCATCAGGGAAGACATGGATAGGCACTGACAGCTGTGTGCTGTCCCCCTTCTCCAGTATAAACCAGTCCTGATCCCAGGCATGCAGTTTTCCCTTGTGCAGTTAGCTAGGGATACAAGCTGGAGCACTTGCTTCAGCATTGGGCAACAGGATCAAATCAAAGTGCAAAGCACTTTCTTATCTAAAGCAAAGGATTAGCACTTCTGAAATGAGCCACATATAAAAAACTCAAGGAAAAAACTGAAAGAAACTCATATTTCACACCAGTTATGTACAGACACACTATGATATTGGTGTACACTCTACTTTTCCTGTTCCTGTTAGGCAACCTAAGAGGTGGCCAGGATGCTTCACTTGTGTTTCAATGTGCTCCTCTGATGGGGAAACCTATGGGAGTGACATGTTAACCCTAAGCCTTCAGCCATCCACAATTCTGAGAAATCTTACCCTTGCCTCTCTATTCCCACAGATTTACACTGAGATCTTCCATATCACTCCAATCCCTAGGTCACTGAGAGACAGCAGTGGTATCTGAGCTCTCTTAATCACCTAAGCTCATTAGCCACGCTGTCTTCAGCCTCATCAGCAGGTAAACAGGGTACCAACACTTTTTCTGGGGTGCCACTGTCAGCTGCAGGGCGGCCCCTGACACGTGAGCAGCGAGGCTGTTTCTCAGCCAGCAGGCTTGGACAGTGTGCATCCAGAGAGGGCTTCCCTGTCCCTAGAGAGAAGAGAGGTTCATTTTCCAGCCATAGATAAGATTAGATTCACTGCTCTATTCTGTGTGTACTGTTCTGCTGCTATGAATTGAACATGCAGCCAGAGAAGCAGGACAGCATCCTTCTATCAATAAATACAGAGAAGATAACTGGAAGAATGAATGTAAGAATTTAATTCTTTGAAAAGTTAAGCAGTGGATTTGAGGCATGCAGTATGGTTTTAATTAGCATTATTATTTAAAGTGGGCAATAATGAACAGGCTCCTTGAGTTCCCTGATAGCATAGTCATTAGCTAAGCAGCAGAGCTATTATTTTCCTTGAAGTATGCCCTACTTTGTGGTACTAAAGTGCACACACTGATTTACTGGTAAGGGTAATTAAAGGGAATATCATAAACACCACTGACGTCATGGAATACTGCTCTTTACCCATCTCTCCATCTGACCCTTCCACATGGAAAAACAGATATTTTGCAGCTGACCCTCACCTGGTGTCAAGCATTCATTCTCCCTCTACTAGCACCTCTGCAGTTTTGCATTTATGGTTTCCCACATCCATGAAGTTTATGAATTTGAAGGTGTTTTGTACATCAGCCTTTGCAAAAGTCTCAGTGCAGCTCAGAAGATTTGTCACAAAACAGTCGTGTGCACAAGTTCCAAAGGAGAGCCCACACATATCTAATCTATGTTACTATGAGGTAAAGCCCTGATGGGGCCGGGGAACTCCTCAGAAAATAAAAGCTTTCCACCACACATCCCTTGCATTTAGAACTTCTCTGAAGGTGGAAATACAGCCCCTGGTGGTACATTCCTTTCAAGTTCCAGATGAGTAATCTAACGTATAAGGGGAAGGCCAGGTAGGTCGGAAGAACTGTAGTTAAACTATGCATTCCAAACACATATCCCTAAGTAGCTCTACATATGGGCTGCAAAATTTGGAGGATCTTCAGCACTGAAGTCTGAAAATCAGGTCTGTGTTGCATCCAGCTGAGCTGCTGGCTTGTAAATGCTGTAGAGAAATGTGGGTGCACCAATGAGCAAGGGAACATCAGCCCAGGTGTGGTTCCTCCTTCTTGCCTGCTTTCCTTCCTTCCTTCTTCCTCTCCTTCCCTCTTCTTCTCCCTCTATGCTTCTGTTTCATCCCATTCATTTTGGTTTGTTTCTACATAGCTGCAGGTCTGTCACCCATTTATCTCTGGACAATTGGGAGATCGCAAAATCTTTAAATCCACAGCACTGAATAAAACAACTTCCTGATTTTTTTTCTACCTCATTTATTAGATTCTTCAGTATAAGAAAGTTGTTTCTGTCTCTACTGAAGTTCATTTAGTGGTACTATTCCTGATAGCAACAATAAGAAGGTCATAAAAATAGAATGGATAATAATTTTTTACTCTCACAAATGAAGGAAGCAAAAAAAGGTATGTACCAATAAGGAACAAAATGCAAAACACTTTATTTCAGATTATGGCAAAATATTTTTATATTTCAAAGGTATATATTCCTGTTTATCTTAAAGATGCCTGTTTCCCATGCAGCTGACAGGCTTCATTTGTAATTTAAAGCAATGGCCAAAGTTCTGTTCTGATTATGAATTGCTCACTTAAATGAGTGTTTGCTCTTGGTTCAAATGGAAATTACCAAACACAATTGGATAAGCCCACTTGTCCAGCCAGGGTACAGTCATATTTTCCTATTACTTTTGAGCTAGAAAGTGCTCTGTCCTCCCTCCACAGCTCAGACATACAGTGGGGCTTATTACCGCCACTTTATGGATCAACAGGGATTTAGAAAGCCTCTGCAGTTTTCCTAAAATCTCACAGGAGTCATTCACAGACAAGATGTTTACTGAGTATCTTCCAGCTCCTGGGCAATGTCCCAGCTGGGGACTCCTGTAGTATCTCAGCAGTGCCAGGACGCAGGCAGCCGTGTGTGACAGCTCCTATTCGCGACTACATGGCATGGCAAGGTTTTGGTTGGGATCACCTAGCATTTTCCCAGCTGTTGCCCCTGGTTAGGGAAAAGCAGCTGGGCCAGGGACTGCTCCTGGTTTGGATTGTTGCCCTCCTGCTTTGGAGACGGAGAGCTTAGCCAGAGGGATATAGGATGTGCTTTGTAGTGCTCCTCCTTTAACTGTTCCCTGGCCCATTTGATTTCCCAGCATAGGTAAAGCCACTTGGCATGTATTTGTGGTTTGTGTTTGTCTGCTGGCATGGAAGTGACATATTTCAAGACTGGTTGGTAAAGAAAGAAGAGGAAACATGATATGAAATGTGGATGAGTCTTATGTGACCCTGAGCCAAGCTCTGCCTCAAGACTGGGGATATGTTTTCATGAAGGAACGTGATTCTCTGCCCATGCAGTGTCAGCACAAAGCAGAGATAGGCCCCAACACGTGACTCTTTAGTGACTAGTTTGAATGGAAATGTGTGATTTCTGAACAGATTTATTGTGCAAGCAAAAATGTATTTGCTAAAGATTACAGCAATGTGTTTGCTCTGAATGCTGAGCCTAGGAAAAAAAGACTGCCCTGTGTGACTTTTCATAACACAGTGAAATAAGGTGGCGGTGTCAAATACCTGCTTTAACTTTGTTAGCCCTGTCCCATGGTTTGCAGTGCAGGGATCATGCAATGGAAGTAGCGTAGGGCTGGGGATGCAGAGACCACTCTCTGGCTCAGACCCCAGGTCTGAACCCCTGTGGATGTGGGTGATGGACCTATTTTTCCACTCACATATCTTCAGGGTCTGTGCCAGCAGTGGAACCTACATGCCCATTGTTCCCTGACCTTGCCAAAACTTTTCTCTGCCCATGTGTGGGGGGACATCAAGGATCTCTTTGGCCCACTGGGTCCCTGGAGTCCTTCCCTAACCTTTCCTAACCAGCTTCTTTCTGCCACCTCCTCCTCAGGATATCAGGAACCCAGGAGCCTCTGCTGTTGAAAACCAGGACTCAGCCTTAGACCTCTAATTAATCATTATTGCTTCAGATAGCCAATATTATTACCTTTATGTTAGTGGTATCACGTTGTATGATTGCATAGCTGGAAGGTTTGTGGAGGAGTTGGACCTATGATTCTGCTACTGTGACCATTACCCTTGAAACCCAGCAGCTGAGGACCTGGGTCCCTTCCCCTCCAGAGTATTTTTCAGAGTGGGTTCATGAGCATTTCCACTGAAGACAACTCATAGGCCACATAGTTTAGAACGCAAGCAACCCTCCTGGTCTGAGATCATACGTGTTCTGGGATTGGGAACCACATGGGTGGGGAGCAGGCTTTTTGATGAAGGAAAGTGGATGCAGAGTGCCATCTGGGGAACGCCACAAGTCTAAAGCCACCCTTTTTCTTTTGTTTTTTAAAAAAAGTTTTAAAGCACTCAAGTGACTCAGTGCAACATGTAGACCTCAGTTTGGTTTGGAACTGAGATTCAGACACACTTGTAGACAAAAATTAAAAAATGTGATCTTATAGGCGTACTCGGGGTCAGCTGATAAAAATAATTGTTTTGCCAGTGTGTTGAATGCACTTACCAATTACATCACTCAATTTCCCTGGCAGAAACATTCCTGGGACTTTCTTTTTGCTGATACTCTGCTGCACTGTTTGGAAATAGAAACACAGCCAACTGGCGAGTTATCTTCGAGTTGTCCTTGTACAAGGGAAAATGGGGCTTGATTTGGTCTGGAGGTCTGCTAGCATTTGCTGCCATGGCATTTTTGCCAGTCTTCATGACGCCAGCATGTGGAGGAATGCTGCAGCACATGTATTTGAGGGGGTTTGTTTAGCGTAAGGGTGTCTGTAGGAGGAGTAGCTTCCTGAAAGGAACAAGTGGAGTGTCTGACCTTGCACTGATTCTGCTGACAGTTCCTGCTTGAAAAAAGGTTGCCCTGGTCTAGTGCAACATCACTCACCTCCAGCCAGGGAGTTTCAAACTGTTAGGAGACACAAAAGAGCTATATAAGGAGTAAGTAACACATCCACAGGCGTCCCTCTGCACCAAACATGGGATCTGAGCACATGAAGGCTCTGAAGGAACTCAGCTCCAGACTGAAGGTCGCAGTCGGTTTATAAAAGTCCCTCAGCTCTGCACATCTTCAGCCATCAGAATTCAAATCTAGTTCTGGGCCCCAAATTGTGTTAAAGGCAAGAAAATGGAAAATGGAAAATGTCCTTAAATAGGAATCAAAATGATCACCCAAGTACTTGTTTTGCAAGGCCAGCAGGAACAGCATCTGCATAGCTGTTACTTAAAAACATGAAAATCAAAAAGCGTTGTTGAAAACTGATTTAAGGGGCTGGGCAAGATTCAGGTGCAAGGCAGGAGATTGAATGTTTTGCCTCTTTGCCCTCCTCATGCTTTATGCCTTGGAAATCTACTTATGTCCTGCCTGCTAATGAACATCTGCTTTTGATTGTCACAAACCCATATATTTCAGTAAAATAAACATACCTGATCTCCACTTGGGAAAGAGCCTATTGTTTCTGCTGTGCCAGGTTCAAATATTGCTTTTAAATCAGAGATGGACATTTTTTTTCTCACCTGCCTAATAGTTACCTTTAAGTGCTAAATGACTCCATCAGGAATTATGCTTCTGTGTTTGGACTAGCTGCAGGACATGGGCTGTAATGTTGCCTTTTCTTAGGTGTCTGATGGGTCCTCTGTTGAAGGACTATGTCCTGGCTATTCCAGCTGTTGGTGTTAAAAAATAAATATATCTTTCCAAAGCTAATTCTGTGTTAGTCCAGCTGGAGACTGGACTAAATGAAAGTGACAACAATAAAACATGGCCTTACCAAGTCTGTTCATCTTACCCGGTAACTCTGAGCTACTGTCTTTTTTGAAGCCAAGATAGTTGTTACCATTGTGGCTGTCTATCTGTCCATGTGGCTTCATGCCTGACAAGGGCTACAGAAACCTGCATGATAAACAAACAGGGCAAAAAAAAAAAAAAAATATGTGCAGTCACCACGAAGGCTGTACAGGGCTGGAGCTCCTGGTTCTCCAGAACAGACAGACCTTGACATGTCATGACTTGGTGTTTGCTGCTTGGTGACCTATCAGTCTTATCCTACGGTATGCAAAACACTGTTTCTACACATGGGAGAAATCAACATCTATTAGTTTCATGTTGACTATTGGAGTACATGATTGTGACCATTTTTATCATGATTGTGGTCTTGCCTTAAAACAGCACTGCAGGCAGCTGAGGTTCCTCACCTTCACATTTTCAGTCTTGGTTTCAACTAGACTCTGCAATTAGGTGGGAAGTAATGGGGGTAGAAGTGATTTTGTATTGAGCGAGTCAAAGGTTCAAGATTTAATCCTGCTTATTTATATATTTATTATGTCCTACCTAGATGGCAAAAAAAAGCATTTAGCAGTTTAGTTGTAGGGAAAACATCCATGCAAATGTATTGGTTGAAACCAAATACCCTTCTAGTCCAATACTCTGTTTATAAAACTGTCTACAGAAAGCTGACTACGTGCTTGGGAAGCATGAGAACAGGACACATAAATGTATTTTCCTTAAAGTCCCTTGCACACAGACCATTTTCAGCTCAGAATGTTTCAGACTTTCCTAGACATCACAGTTTGTTTACCTAGTAGCATGCAATGGATCTCTAGTCCAGAGCTTGTCCTGTTCCTTCCTGCTGCACAGGGAGCTGCACCTCCTGCAAGAACCAACACTCCCTTTGGCTCACTATGAGCACTGACCCTATTTGCTTTATTTGATGGTTCCAAGGCCCTCTTTTGAGGGCTCTGGACAGCTGATCCCTCCCAAGTCACTTCTGATAGATGACTGTCTTTAATGCCTCAAAATCTAGATCCTCCAAGAGCATGTGGTCCACATCAAGTTGACACTGCTTATTGCCATTTGAGAGGAGTGTGGTTGCCCACAGGCAGTTTTTTGCCATCAAAGGCCATGTTCATCTAGGGAGAGTTAGTTGAGAGAAAATGGACAGAAGTGGTTTAGTCCGTAAGGAATCCTGTGCTGCAGAACAGGCCTGTTTGTGCACAGCAGATCTCTCAGCAACATCCAAAATCATCAAGCCAAGAGCACAAGCACAATGAGACTGTCCTACACCCTGAACCTGCCCAAAGGCACAGGACTTGCTTCTGGGGAGAGCAGTTGGCCCAGGGCGTGCCATAGCTCATAAGGAGCATGTTCAACTTATGCCTGGACAAAGGGCCACCTGAAAAAAGAGGATTTCTCCAGGACTTCAATGGAGTCCTGGAGAAATGTCTGCTTGGGAAGAAGGATGTTTTGGGAGATGGTTTCAACCTTCTCTGTAATACATTTCTTTCTTGGTTTGCTGCTCACCAGTCTGTCCTCACAGGAAGTTTCTGCTTTGCTAAAATTAATGCATGGCTGCCTCCAGGCAAATATCTCCAGTTTCCTAGGTGCTGGAGGGTTCTTCACTCATACCTCAAATCCAGGCCATATTAAGGCCCAATCTGTGCTCAGATGGGTGTTCTTCCATGCCTTTGAGTGTCCACTCAAAGACAGTCCTTTGTGCATAATTTATTTTTTTCTTTATATTTCGCCCTTCTGAAGCATCCCCACAAAAATGGATCATGATTCGTGCATGATGATCATGCAGATGCAAGAGTACAGAGATTCTGGAGTGGGCAATGAGGGAATATTCTGCCATTACTTATTACTTATTCTCAGCAACAGAGAGTACTTCACAGAATGACTCAGTGAACTATTACCTCACATTTCTCATGTGAGCAGCATCAGGGAAAGGCTAGAACAGCAGCAGCCTTTACCTTCCCCTGCCCCCAAAGGCAAACGAACCATTAAAGGTGCAGTAAAGCAGCAGAGCAAAGGTGTGTTTGCTGCACAAGGCTGGTCTCATAAAACTGAACTTTGCCCAAGACCGAACAAAATTGTAGGAACGTCACAGTCAACAATTAAGGACATATTTTTTATAAGGAAAAGTTATTTATGACCTTCATCTGGCATTTTATAAAGTTTTAATTTTGTTACACAACACCCATTCCTTTCATGCTTTGGCAGGAGAGATGTCAGGGCATTAGGATAGATGCAATAACCACATTTTTTTTCAGCTTACTTGTTATTGAACTACCTTCTCCTCTTTAAAGTGTTTTATGGTTGAGTTACTCTATTTGCATAATTACTGCCACATCACCAGTCAATCAATTTTATGTGTTTCTCTCCTAAACCAATCTAAAATATGATGCGTATATAAAAACATCACCCATGATTGTACAGACTCCACATTTATTATTGCTTCAGGTCAAAGATATATGATAAAATTACCCTCTGTTATTTCCCCCTCCCTTCCCACTTCTTTAATGCACAGCTCTGAACGCTTCCTTTAGTATTGTTTATCAGCAATTTTATTTTTCTCTGAATGGGAGACAAAAGAAAAGTAATGGAGCTAGTCAAAACAAAGCAAGCAACTACTACAGGCAGCTTTGAGGATTGCTCATTTTTACAAGCATGTGGAATCACAAGCAACTGTACACACTGATAGACTTGTCACACAGATATCTGCAGGAAAGACAAAAGTATTCCCGCTTTCTGGGAAAATTCCAGACTTGAAAATAAGTGGTTCCAATGGAACCTGGGCTCCTGTGACAGCTGAAACTTGATGGTTCTATTTCACATCTTGGTGAAATACAAAAAACAAGAGAACCCAGCCTCAAGTTAGATGATGTGACTGACGGAAGTGTCATCAGAAGCCAAGATGAACAAATTCCTTTCTGCATTTTACATACCAGTAACACAGTGTTATTACACAATTCATTGCTCTTATAAGTTAAACTGGTTGAATCTTGCCATCAGTCCATGTACAGGGAGAAAATTCAGATACTGGAAATCATTTATAATGAGAAGAAGTACTCGATTTCTTCATGGCAGGAGTTAGCTTCCAGTTATGAATTATCATAGAATAAACAATCTGATATGTTCTTCAAAATTTTTTTGCTGATCCTTGCTAATCTTCCATCCAAGGTCCACCACACCACAACGGACTTGACTTTTCACCCTTCTTACTGCGGACTTACTGATTGTAAAAATCACTTCTGAACCTTTGAAGAAAAAATGAAAAACTAGCTTGTTTCCTGCGAAAAGTAAAATATAACAGTAAGCATATTTATCAAAATTCTCGTCTCCAGAAGATCCCAAACAGAGCCAAAAAATATGTAGTATCTCACTTCTGCTGACGACTAATTTATCTTGTTCTCCTCGGTGTCCAAAGTATCAGTGCTGTGTTTTTGTGTTTAGATTCAAATTCTAATGGATCAGAGCATAGCGATTTGAAGTAAATGGCAAAATTCCCATTTATTTTCATGAAACAAGAATTTACATCTGCTTCAATAAAAGGTTTCTTGGTTCTCACTACCCTGGTCTGGATGGTGTAATCCTCTGTTTCTATGTGCTCTACTTTAGCTCATTGTTGATTCAAACTCTGCTGTTTGCATTCTGCTAGGAAATAATCCAGTGTGCTTTAAACAGGAACACTCTAGAAGCGACTGGAAGGTGAGCCGATTCCTGTTTGTGGTTTCAAAGTAAGTTCTTCATTGCCGACGAAATTTTTATAGGCAAATAGCGGTTTCTTTCAAGCAGCTTTCATGGCAGCTGTTGACAGCTTCCTTCAGAAAAGCCAAGCCTCACCACTGTACAAATAATGTGTTCAGTCTTATCCTGACAGGGACAACATTATCAACAAGCTCCTGTCTTCTGCTTGATAAAAAAAGGCTTAATAAAGCAGTCTTTGTAAAAAACACACCGTGACAAAAGCAGCATGCAAGCAAAGACAAAGTAGATAGTCTGACTAACTCATATTGGGTGAAAATTTGGGGCAAGTGGATGCTGATCCCTGCTTGAGCTGAGGGATTGGACCAGGTAACCTCCAAAGGTATTATTCTGGTTTAACTCCATCCAGCAACTAAGCACCACACAGGTGCTCACTCACTTTCCACCCGTCAGGAGAAGTGGGAGGAGAGCTGGAAGGGTAAAAGTGAGAAAACTTATGGGTTGACATAAAACCAACTCAACAATAATAATATTACTACTAATAACACAACAACAGCAATTACAGCAATCACATAATGAAAAGGAAGATAAATGAAAAAAAAAAAAGGAAAAAATTAAAAAATGGAGCAAGAGCAAAATAAACCACAAAAAAGACGAGTCACACAAATGAAAACCAACTGTTCACCACGAACCAACTGACCAGCCAGACTCTGAGCAGCTGCCCTTGGTCAACTTTCCCCCTAGCTCTATAAATTAAGCATGACACCACACGGTCTGTGATATCCCTATGGTCAGCTGGGGTCAGCTGCCCAGGCTGTGTCCCCTCTTGTGCACCTCTCCTCACTGGTGGGGTGGGTTGAGGAGGAGAAAAGGCCCTGTGGCTGTGTAAGTGCTGCTCGACAATAGCAGAAACATCCCTGAATTGTCAACACCATTTCCAGCACAAATCCAAACTGCAGTCCCCTGTTAGCCACTATGAAGAAAATGAACCCCACCCCAAACCCTTGTTTGCTTCCAACCCCTGCCATTCTGTGATTCTGCAAGTACTTAATCCAGCAGAAGCCACCACCTTCCCAGTTGAGCCATATGTTTTTTCCTCTTCTCCTAGCAGTGTTTCCTACCACCTACCAAACCTGCAAGTGTTTCCAGTGGTTTCACAGCCCTTCCTGGATCCTGACAATGTGCTCATGTGGCTGTCCCTGAAAGGCTGGGGTACCATACAACTCTCTGTGCGCATATAGCAGTGTTCAAACATAACAAATGTGTAATGCAAAGACTTGTTGGTCTTTTCCAAGCATAACACAAGTTCATCAGCTCCGTTGAGGCAGATCCTCTTAGGCTCCAGGGTGCTTTTTTGGAGTACTCTTTCTGGAGGGCTAAGCAAGAAACGGCATTAAGAGGCTGTAACTCTGTACTTTTCAGAGCTGTGGGCTTGGTCTCCTCAGGAGAGAATCCTTGATTCAGGAATTCACTTCCCCCCTTCCTGTGAGAAACCCTGGGTTTGTTGACTTTCCCAACACATTGCACAGGCTATCTATTTACTCAGGCTTTTTCTGAACGGGTGGGTTTCATGTGGAGGATCTTTGACATTTCCTTGCTCTTTCATTTCTTTGAAAGACATCCCTTTAAATGCTTACAAGTTTCCAGGCTTAACTACTTGTCCCTTATGACTCCTAAAAACTCATAGATGGACTAAGACTTAAAAAAAAAAATAATTACTTTCCTCCCCGCACAAGCCTCTGTACCAGCTATTTAGCAATTAAGGGAGGAAACCAGACTTCCTCCTTCTCAGTGATGCCAGACGTTGCTGTCCCAGTCATTGGCAGTGCCGGTGCAGGAAGCGTCCCTCATCCTCAGGCACTCACATCCTCACAGCCTGAGGAGAAGCTGGCAGATGAGAGCAGCAGGGCCAGCCTTACCAACAGGAACAATCTCCTGTGGAGCACTTTGGAGATCAAAAAGGATGTGCTGTTATTAGCTGGGCTGTCCACCAGCTGCAAGCAGGACAACAGGGGCCAAGGCAGCACCAATCCTCCTGCCCAGGGAGGAGAGGGAGGAAGGATGGAGGGAGCCAGGAAAGGGAGAGTTTTGGACTGAGTTGATAGCAGAGCAAAATATTTTTCGAGTTGTAAATCTATTAGATAAACTAATCTCAGGCTTTATGAGATTCCAGATGAAATGCAGGAATATGCCAAGCTTCTCGTTTTTATTTCCAAATGTTGAGTTAATTTGGATCCAATCTGAGCCAAATTTCGCCTTAGTGTAAGCAGGTGCAACTCCACTGGATTGAACAGAGTTACACCCATTTACAACAGGGATGGATTTGTCCTGCAGTGATTTAAATAGGGCAGAAAAGAGCACACATGTTTCCAGTGTTTCATCTTTGAACCATGAGTTACATGAATTGAAAGAAGAAAGTGTTCTCAGTCTCTCTCACAGAAATTTGTGGCCTAGAGGAAGGCTCTATTTAAACACAAGAGCTTCCAATCTTTCCTTCTTTTTTTCATTTGTTCCCACTTTCACCCACTTTCTTTTCTTCCTTATCCTTGCTTTTAATCCTATAATTAATCTGGTATATTTTTTGCAAAAGACATACTACAATAATGAATGAGGACTTTATTTTTGAATTCACATTACCTAGATGTTATCTTATTTTCCTCAGATTTCAGTCTAATTAGATACTGAAATAATACCTAATTTGTAATTTTCACTGCAATTTTTGTGGGCATGGTGGTTTTCCTGTTCTCAGTATTATTTAAAATAGAAAGCAAACTATAATTTTGGGAAATATTATATATATTATAGTACATGCCTCCCACTAAAACCAGTGACTCTTACTTGCTTCTCTGCTCATTTAATAGCAAGGCAGAACATAGAAAGTAATCTTATGTGTAGAAGATAACAAATGATACTCTGACTTGACACCGCTACTTCTTTTTAAGACAGATAACAGGCTTATAACCACTGATAGAGTGAAAAACAGTGTAGATACAACTGTTTCCTTGAAGGCTTTGGGGAGGGGAGGAGAGTATCTGTTGACTAATTATCTCAATTTTGAAGTTTTTTTGTCTGTCTCCTGCTCGGGATTTTCTCATCTACAATACACTGGCCACTCACGGTCTGGCCCTTTGGCTCAGGTGAGAGGCAGGATGGCAGGATGGCAGGATGGCAGGATGGCTGGGTGGCAGGATGGCAGGATGTCTGAGTGACAGGATGACCGGATGGCAAGTGCTGCCCAAGGCATGCAGGAGGGCCTCAGCTCCTGCGTGGTTCTCACAGATCCAGCAGCAGCTCTGAGGGCAGCTCTGTCTGCTTCTGGAGATCGGTACCACCTGGCTTTTATTCTCCAGCCCAGATATTCACAGCTCCCAACCTCTAACCCTTGCTCCGTGCCTCTCGGGTGCGTGCAGGACGGCCGTGTGTTATCCGCTTCCTTCCTCCATTGCCCCCTGCCACGACACGGCCGAGGGAGCCCCACAGCCCCATTAAGGAAGGAAGCCACTAACCCGCTGCCCTCTGCCTTTGTGGGAAACACTCTCTGAGCCTTAAATGGCTTCTTTCGTGCAAGGGGGTAGTGAAAACAAACGTCCATGCATTGGTTGCCTATTTGTGCCCGGTAGCATATTCTGACCAGAAGGTCAGCTATTATTTGCATGAGTAACCATTTTTTCCATTTCAGCATGTCTGTGAGGAGCCCAGAAGTATTCAGCATCACAGCCAGCAGATCCCTCCCTGCCCATCATGAGTGCACGCTGGGGCAAACACCCATATGCTCCAACACCAGGATAATTACACTACACCAGGCAGGTCTTCAGCCAGTCCTCGGCTTAGCACTTCACCAACACTGATGAAGGGGCAGGTGGGCCTGAGCAAAAGGTCTGAGTTTATCCAGAGGAAAGAGAAAGATGCACTGTCCCATGGGGATGGAGGGCTGTGCGAGCTGAGACACTTTCTCTGCTCTGAGGTCTCCTGGGGCTCAGCTGACCCAAGCATTGCAAATCTGGCCACTGGCACCAAGGCTGTCCACTCCAGTCGTTCCCACTCCTCCAGACACCACACCTGTCTACTGGTCTGGCTGGGTGAGAATCAAACATCTTCAGAGCTTTCAGAGGACACTCGTTAAGCAGTGAATCCTTAACAGCTAGGAAAATGTGAACCTTCACAAAGATGCATATGAGAACATCTTCTGGGCATTCCCGTATGACAAGATACTCCGTTCACACTGTAAATCCAGTAATTCGTTCTCCTTAAAATTCAAGTGATCCAGACAAAGCAATATAGACAAAGGTTCCACTGTCCCTGAACTCACAGCAGTCTTTTTTGCAACAATAGCAGCTTTGGCTGCAGAAAGTACTTTAGGTTCAGGCCTGGAGGATGTTAAGCCTCATCTTGCACTTCCCCTTCAGCCATCCCTTTTGTTACTCAGGTTAATATTCTTGGCTAGAGTAGCTCGTGCTGAAGGAAAAGGAACAAACATTTAGTCTTTTAAATGATCAGCCCCAGAGCTGCTTTTTCTCTACTGCTGCAAAAATTTTACCTAGTCTGGGTTCAGCGTAGGACTTGAAAGAATTCCTGTCTCAGGCACAAATGAATCAATATGCTCTTGGATTTCAGTAAGACAAATCTGCACATATGCCATATCAAAACATCAAAACAGTGGTTGAAATGACGAAATATAGAAATAAACCCCAATAGTTATACAATTTCTAGGTTTTCTTGTTGTAAATTTATTCCATTTGAAATTATGAAAACTTGCAAGGGGCTGGGCAGGTATTATTCAGAACATGGTATTTATCTGCTACCAAACTCCTTAAGGTTTGGTTGGCTTTTTTTTTCTGCTGACCTGTACATAGAGACCTCAGCTACATCATTGTTTGAAGGATTATATAAGTGATGGTAAGTCCTTCCCACTTGGAATACTTAAATGGATTTGACAGGCAATGATCCTGGCTCACTTCCATCTGTGCCACTCTTTTCAAATGATTCATCATCTTGAACATGAAAGTAACCTGATGATGTTTTGACTTAACCCTGGTCATAGACAGCCAATTCATCTGAAGGCAATTGCTCCAAGTGACTGTCATGCAGATGCCTCAACAGTGACACTGGGAATTTGCTTACACATTTTAATATTTTTGTGTGTTTTTTATAAGCAATGGGATCTCAGACCTGGACATAATGCTGGTGTGGAGGAGCATACAGTGTCTGCAACACTACCATACACCATCCTTGGTCAAGTAACTAGCCTTACTGCTCCATTTATTTTTCAGCCTAATGAAGTTCAGTAATTCCCAACTTTCATTGATTTCTGATAAGTTAAACAATGTAATTTCTTATCTAGTTGTAGTTTCCATTTCTACTAATTCTTCTAGGAAGCTCAGTAGAGTAAACTAATAGTCTGACAAAATTTGATTCCTACCTACTGAAGCTCAGTGCTTCAGCGACCTTGCTTTGGCCAAGAGGCTGGGCCAGGCAACCTCCAGGCCTCCCTTCCAGCTGGTATGACTTTGTGAGTGTAAAATGTGACTCTCTTAAAATGTACATATGCTTTTGGCACTATACAGGTCTTTTCTGAAGCCTGTGTGGGTTTGGCTTTGCACAGCTATCAATATTTTTCAAAGTCAGTTACATTAGCTCACCCCTTCAAAATTTAATCCTGTCACCCAGTTTGGCTCTCACAAAGAAACACTTCCTTTAACATTTTCTAGATGGTTCATGCTTTTACTTCAGTGACTGCTGCTCCTGTATCTTTGAGGTAAAAGCCTGTCAGCCCTGAAGTTAATACCCATTTTTCATGTCAATAATGCTCAATTCTCCCAGAGACATGCAGGCTTGGCTGTGTCTGTGGTTCTTAATCAGTATCTACCTAGTGTCTTGTCACTGGAAAGAGACTCATGGCTTAGGCAGGCAGTGGGCACAGAGTGTCTCCAGAATATCCAAAAGTCAGTTTTGATACCACTGTATGCACATGCTGCCTTCTCCTTCATTCAGACAATGCTTTCTAGGCAGAGCAATGCTGTCCACTTCTTGTGAACATGTGCAAAGCCTGTGGCTGGATTTTCTTCCCTTTAAACTCAGGCAAAAAGAGCAGTTTTCACTTTGCAAGTGTTGTCCAGCTGATGGGCACAGGCAGAATGAGGAACACCTCCCAATGCAAAGTGTTTGCTGCAGGCTCTGGGGCGTGTGCTAAGAGAGTGATGAATTCCCATTTCCTTTGAGAGAGAACGAGGCAAACTCTGCTTTTAAAAGTACTCATATCTCTTAAATATGTGCACAGATATTCCATTTCCTCATAAATAGATGCTGATAAATCAGTAGCACACAGGCACCAAATCTGATACTCCAATAGAGCTGCCACAAGGGAAAGAGGAATTTGATCTCATATTTTCATTGATCTAATCCATCCCGTTCCTCTAGTTGCTTTGAAATATCCAATTACATCTGACTTAATAAAATTGGAAGACATTTATTACCATCATTAGTGGCTTGGGTTGAAATCAGCTGTGAAATTGTGTGCACATTAACTAGCAGAGAGCTGAGTAAGCCAGAAACTCATGGAATGGATTTTTTAAATGGCCGCAGAGCTCTCTTACTGGATACGGAGCTACCGACATGTATGGCTGGCCTGGGCTGTGGAGCAAGGAGAGGCACGAGAGAAATGCTCAGTCCTCTTTCCCAGGCCCTTTCTTGTGTCTCTGCCCTGAGCTGGACCATCTCCCATCTTCAGGGAGACTGAAGCTGTCAGGGAGGGATCAATCTTCGTTACTTAAGACTGCGTTATTAATTCTGCAAGTAAGAAGGTAAAAATAAAAAACAGACTAAGTTGCTATTTTCATTGTATGTACAAGTTTATAAAGAAAAACTCTGAAAATGGGAGAACATGAAAAGATCTCATTTTCTTACATATTTCAAGACAGCCAATGAGACTCAACCATCTGTGAGATCTTAAAAATTGAATATTATTCCATGGCATTACTCAGCTGTCAGGTATCATACTTATTCATTATCAATTGCTAAAATTCCAAAGCATAGTCTTATTATGGCTTATTATACAGTCTTATGGCCGTGCCTCCATCCTTCATAATTTACCCATTAAGCTGCAGTGTTTTGTTCTCTGTCAAGTGTTTGCCACAGGGAATTTTCCCATCGTGATGCCACAGGCAGCATCATGTGAGAGGACTAAAGATGTGCCCAGACATCCCCACTTACAGACAGCTGCAGGGGTAGACAGGTGAATTTTTAGTTTTCAGTAATTGCTACAACAGGAAAAGCAAGGCACTTAGCAATAAGTAATTATCAGGAGTTGCTTTGAGTATTCCCTGTGGGGTGAAAAACTAGTTACGTACCTGGGCGTTGTGCTGCAAGAAATGTTTTCCATAGTGTTTTCCTGTTAATCTGTACTAATGCCTGCAGCATTTCACAAAGCAGTCCATGGCCACACCACATCCTCTCCTACTTATTCCATGTCTCAGATATCCATTTGTTGAAAGAAAAAGAAGTCCTTTCACTCTCTCACAAAGGTGTTGGGAGGAAAATATATTAAAGATTAGGAGGCAATGTAAATACTGCAGTTATTGGTCCATGAAAATCCCTCAAGAACAGAGGACATTTTTATACCTTCATGGATTTTTTTAAAAAAAGAAACTTCTCTTTTTGAAAAACAAGGCTCAATGAGCTGGAGGCAGAATTTTCTAAGGCCTCACATTTCTGTTTCACCTTACTGTTGGTGGTTTGGCAGTGTCATTAAACAATGTAGATAGTTAATTATTTTTAGCCAAGCAATATAACATGGCAATAAAATTTTCAAAAAGAGACCTGTTTTAAAGGTTGGTGACCTCATATAAATTGCTAAGTGTCAATAAATATCTTTCAACATGGGTGGAATAATATTTGTACGCTTATGGACAGAGTTACAGAATTGACTTGCTCAAGACCACTAAAGATCTCATGCTTATAGCTGCACAATAAATGTCACCAATGCAACCCATAAAACTATGCCCATTCAGACTTGATTTTTTCTAAAAAAGTGTTGCTGGATTTGAAAATTGAAAGTCGTCATGAAAACAGAAAGATTTTCATGTAAAGAAAAAAACCCGGCAATTTTCTTAGTAAAATTTGATTTTCTTTTGATTTCCCTGAAACGTAAATCCTGAATAATTGAGCTTTACACTTTCCCAAACAGAAACAACACTGTAATAAGCATCTTCTTTTGGTTTTGAACTGGAAGTAAGTTATTATGTGACTGTTTACTAAACTAAGAACACAGGGGAAATTTTTAACTTAAGTTTTCTCACGTACTAATATAATCTGTTGGACAGGAATGACTTTTCTGTCAGATGCATCTAGAGCTGCTACCTGTTTTCCCACCAAAATGTGAGAGGAAATACATCAAGTGCTCTTTCTCAAGGACTTTTCAGTTTCATCCTCTGTTTGGATGCACACCTGCTAGGTGATCAGCCTGCCAGGTCTTTATGAATGGAGGGGAACATATGCAGAATTATCTCATTGGTATTCCACATGCAATTTCAAAGCTAAACAATGCATGCCTTTTATATATGATTCATCTGCTAGGAATTCATGCCTTCATGGCACCTTTTCTAAAACAGGAAATAAATATGTGTTGCTAAGTTACGTTCATGCTTTCAAAAATCCCACTGCCGTTTCTATTGTCCAGTTTGTGTTCTGAAGGCTGTGCTCCATCACAGGGATTTCTTTTTTTTCTTCCATAATGAATACTTGCTCTTTTTACCTTTGTCTTACTTTCTGGTGAAGGCAAAGTCACACAGATTCTCTGCATGTTTTACCTCTTAGACCTGGACTAAATGTGCTCACATTGTACCACTTTGCTGGGAAGTGCCTCGAAGATGCAGACAAAAATTCTCCAGGCACAGACAAAACTCCTCTGGGCAGCTAGGCACCCAGCCAGTGCTGGTGACCTTGTATTCCTTGCTGGAGCACTCTCTCAAGAACATGTCGATGTCTGGGCTGGGACACTTGATGCTCCGGCCAAGGCCAGTGCTTTTGCCTAGCAGCTGAAATAATCTGCATCTCAAGGATCTACTCCCCCATCTTTCCATCTTCAACTTGACAGCACACAATCTTTATACAGTATGCAATTTATATAGAGTTACTTCCCATCTGTATCTCTTAAGAGCAGTTGCATTAAGGTTAACTAGCTTAGGAGCCATAAATAGGAATGGCAAATGTCATTGTACAAGCTTCACCCCAGATCCTGGTCAATATCGTAACTCCGACCTGTAATGCACTCTCCCTGTAATTCCAGTACTGGGCGTCTCTTAAGCAAATACAGCTAATCACTTCAACAGGTTGCTGACTTTTATGAATTGAATTGCATAGCAAATAGCTGTGACAGTGTGTACAACATTGCCAGACAAGAAAACAACATCATTATGTAGGGAAGAATGTTCCCCAACTCAAGAGAAAAAATGCTTTATGCTACTTCTCATAAAAGAAGGGTGTTACTTGGGGTTGCAACCTAGAGGAGTGGGTGTGGGGGTGTGGGAGGGAGGTTTTCCTTGAGTTTTTCTTGGCATGTGTCTGGGAAGCTGGTACTGAAGTGGTGGGTCAGATACACAGAGTGTACATACATAGATTCTGTCTGTCTGCTTTCCAAGATGGGGACTTGATGCCAAATAATGTGTGATGGTGCAATAAAGCGAAGGCAGATAAGAAGCAAATCATGCAAGATACTCAGCCACCTCTGCAGGGACAGAGATGAGACTACTCTGAACAAATTAAATGTATGCTGAGACAGTGTCTTTCTCCCGGTACTCACACAGGTTTAGCTGCCTCCCCCTCAAGTTAGCTTCCTCCACTTCTGCCTGAGCCTCGCAGGCTCAGGGCTCCTCTGGCTCTGATACCCCAGACTGGCTTTAACAGCCAAGCTAATTACCCCAGTAAATGGAACATCTTATTTCGTCAATTACACCTTTGGTAATCTTCTCCCACTTCCATTTTCTACCTCTTGCCCCAATTAATTTCAATGACTTCAGGTTTGACACATCTGAAATACATTTGGCCACATCTTTCCTGTAAGGTGCAGACTGAATTTACATTGTAGTAATTTACTTTTCTGAAGGCTTTGACATAATTAGCCAGCCAACTCAGCTAAGCTGTAAAACGTTTTGTGCTATACATTCAAAGAGCATTCAGAGCAGTTGGAATACTCTGGAAATCATTTCCCTGCAATTTTCAGCAATCTAATACAAATTCTTGGTGAGATGGTACATTAGTCACATATTACACAACGTGTCTCTCTCTAATAGCAAATTTTAGCTGCTAAAAATAGTGGTTACAGCCCTCATTAATTATAAGGATGTTGGATTGTAAATTGCTGTAAAAGCCTTTCATGCCAGGAACTGCAGCTCCCTTGTTTGTATTTGGTGTCTGTATTATGAGACAAATAATGTTTCCTCTTCCAAAACCACAGGCCCTGGCTGGAATATCTGGCAAAACTCTCCTGGACAAAATAGGAGACAGGCCTTGGGGACACACAAGCTCCAGGGCTTGCCCCTGGTTTTGTGTCACTGGCTTTAGCAATTTCATGCAGCTGGATGTGTGGGTTTGCTGGTGGACTTTGCAAGAAAGATCCTGATAATGCTGTAGAGAGCACGACGCTGCAGGGAATCCGTTGTTTTCAGGAGGTTATTTTCAGCATGTGGGACAAAGGTCATTATAATTGGCAGCACTGCAGTGAGGTTAAACCAGCAATCTTCAGGAGAATTGTGTTTGGAGATCTGTTTGCATCCAGTGGGAACACAGACAAGTGTTGAGAGAGATGATATTAGTTCACAGAAAAGTGACTGGTGTGAAAAAAAGGGAAAAGGGAATGACTATCACATTCCTAGAATTAAAGTTACTCATCCAGAGCAGGCTAAACTGACCTAAGACAGACCTTGGCCACCTTGTCTTCTCACTGGTTAGAAAAAAAAATCAAGTCAATAGTATTGGGTTGGACTAGCTCTGTGAAGCAGCTTGGCAGGGAGCTGGATGAGCACCTCCTGAGCTTGTGTGAGGCCAAGGCTAGGGCCAGGCAGAAAGGCAGCATATCACAGACCTGGTGCCCTCCCTGAAGCTGGGGAGGCCTGCCCACCCTTCCACAGCAGTGAAACCTTCCGGCCAGATGGCAGCACAAACCCCTTGTCACATACACCCAGGGTCAAGTCCAGCAGCAGACAAACAGAAGGGGATCCTTCTTCTCCTGTAGAAACTGAGAATGAAATGGTGGTACTTGTTTCCCCCAGGGTGAAATGAAGGGATTAACCCTACAGGTCTAGGGAGAGGTTAGAGAAATTCCATGCTGCACCCTGTGCACCAGACCTTTAGGTGACAGGCCAGGGTATTTCTTGTGGGACAGCTCAGACACTGCCCTGCTCATTGACACCTCCTTATTCATTCTGGTGGCTCAGTCAAGTAAATTGCACCCAAAAATTCAGTGGCTCTTTTTTCTGCTTAATTCAGCTTCTTCCTATGTCTCACAACACAGAGGTCTTTGGGGATGAGTACGGTTCCCCTGCAGCAGTAATATACCAAAAAAAACCCCAAACTCTAATCTAATATCATCACATACAACTTCCCTGCTAAAATACTATAGTATAAGCTGGTATAATAAGGCACCCCACACTTTATTTTAGTTGAGGGCCAGAATCCAAAAACTCTCTCATTGCATTCTTCTTTGTCTCAGACTTGATGAATTTTTATCAAGGTATTGGGGATTTTGGGTTTGTTTGGTTTTGTTACTTAAGTATAGTAGTTAGAAAATGCAGAATTTATTTCCATTATTTCCTTTGCTTTCCTTTGTTTATTTCCTTTGAGAAGGCCAGTAAAATCAGAAGTCTTCCCAGGAAACCTATCTTTTCGTCTTAAAAACCCAGAGGTCTCCTATATTAAAACAGGCTAAGCATTTGCAAAACAAGACCGCAGAGGTTTTCCTCATTGAAAGTAGCCAGAAGGCACAGCTCTGTCTCAACATGTGATGTGGAAAAGACTGTAACACTCCAAAGACTGTAACACGCCAAAGCCCACATCACATAAACCTCTCAATTAATTGCCAGCGTCTGCTGTGACATTAGAGCAACAGGACACATTCATGTGACATCCAAAGCTGCCTCCTCAGTTTTGAGCGCTCCCATCCCTCAATTCTTTTGAATGCCAGGAGCCAGCTGAGAGCTGGGCACTGTGAAGTTTTCCGGCAGCAAGTGCGCAGCTGAGCTCCTGCTCCTTACCTGGGCGCAGGGAACATTCCCAGACTCACTCCAGCGGCGGCGACTGTGAGTAGAGTAGCTTTGAGGAGAATTCCTCAAAAACACTCACTCAAGGACCACTTTGGCTCCTCGGTCTCCTGCTGCTCTCCTGCTGCATCAGTGACTGGGGAGCATTGCAAAACCACTGCTGCATGCAGGTGAAGGACCTGGTGAAGTCAGTCAGATCTGGGCCTTGCAAACAGGCAGGGAACTGTAGCCAGCAGGAGGGCTGGGTCCTGTCCTCCTGCAGCAACACACTTGGGTAGGTGGGTGCTACCAGCATTAAAAGAAAGGAGCATATGATGAAGGACCTTCCAGGCTTCTTGATAAACACTTCCCAGGGGAAACTGAGTGCTTCTGAGGGCCAGCAAACAGGTGTTTGCCTTCTCTTGTCTGCAGCCTGGTAGCAGGGTCCTGGATAGCACACAGGAGGCTACGTCCCTTATTTGTTCTTCCAAGAGTGACCAGATCAGTTTCCTCATCCAACATGCTGAACAAAAGTAATTTTTGTAAGAGTTCTTGGGGCCAGCATTTACTCATCCCTAAGCTGTTAACCCCAATCTTACTGAATCTTTATCCTGACCTGAGAATCCTGCACAGGCTGGCAACAATTGCAAATCATGTGGTCAGAACTTCTTCACAATTACAGCTATTTTCATGCTTTCTGTGCTTTCTGTCTCCTGTACATGTCACAGGTCTTAAGTGCACTCTTTCCTGGTTCTGCCTTGGATACAAGGTGCCTTAAATTTTTAAACATAGGAATCAAATAAGCTGTAATCTGAAAAAGGAATATAAGGGCTCCCCATTTCACCAAGGGAAGATAGCTTAGAGAGCCCTGGTGAAAATGTCCCTTCTGACGCGGCCCTACTCGGTTTTGTGCAGTAATAAGCCCTTTTTCTCCCTAGATGAGTGCAGCAGGGAGGGTACAAAAGAGGCAAGTCACCAGAAGAATGCAGAGAAGTCCCCAAAGAGCTGTGGCCTGGAAATTAGGCAGAAGATATCTTGTAGCATTGTTTGTATGGCTGCTGGGTTTCCCTTTGCTGCAGGGCTTGTGGAGGCTTTTCATTTTGCAAAAGTCAGCATAGAGCATCTGGGGAGGTGGCCATACCATTTAGTAGTCCCTGAAATAAAAAAGCTCCTTAGAACCCATTTATGTTGACTCTTTAACTATCAGAAATCATGAATCGTGATTCATTTATATCCTTGTCATAAGATGACCACCGCCTCTTCCCAGGCAGCAAGTTATAAAAGAGTCATTCATCAATTAGCAGAACAAAGTAAGTCAGTTCCAAGTTGATGATGCTAAATGATCACTAAAACAAGATCAAAATCATTATGGGCAAGACTGCCAAGTCATGCTCTTATGCTGAAGTGGCATCTCCAAAACAAACAAAGAGATCTCAAGCTTTTAAGCCCAAAATTGTGGGATGGAAACCATGTGCTCAGCTGCTAGAGACGCATAAACTGAAGAGCTGCAGGCACCCAGCTTCAACAGGTCCCTGTGGGGGTAGCAGCACCTTATCACCTACTCTAAGGCAGATATCTAAACTCCCTGGGAGGCAGGGTGGATTAAATTTTGGATCCACCTTGTACAAATGCTTTCTGCCCACAGGCGTCTTCCAGTCCAGCATGGAGGGATTTCTGAGCTGCCCTTTGGAAGTACATCCCCTATGATATGTTCGGTTTTAACCCCTTATCCTGCATTCTGGGTTCTGTCACTATCACTCATTACATCATTGTGGGCACCCAGGTCTGGGTGCTTGCCAAGGTTTCCTAATTGCATTGATTAAACACCCTTCCATAAATGCATGTTTTTAAAAATCTTCATTTGGTGAGTTTTGTATCACCTTTTTACCAACTTTTTGTAAATTATCTCCTGGCAGGCAAACCAATACTTTGTAAGCCCGTATTGCAGTTCATTCACACCGCAGTTCACATGTTATCCCAATGAGCCCTTGGGGGGCATGGAAATCCACTGGAGTAGGATGCTGGGAAACTGTCCTTTATGGACTGTTAGCTTCAGCCAGGGCGAGGAAGTTGGAGAGGTTGGAGACAAGTCTCATGACATGTGCAGAACATTCCCTGCTGCTTGCTGGAAGAAATCTGCACTTACTAGAAGGAGTAAGGGATTCCTGACTGATGGAAGAACATGACTCTGCTCTCTGCTGAACTTTCAGCATTGCAACTGGTCTGCTTTAGAGTCAAAAATAACTGGTTTAGAAGTGCTCTGAGGCATACATTTCTTATTAACACCTTATGCTACATCAGGAACTGTGGACTAACTTTCTCCCTTATTTTGTCCCCTCCAATCCTGATTTCCCTGAGAAACTAAGGGACTTCTATGCCTGTTTCCATTTGCCCCATCTATCAGACTTTTATTAGTTAAAACGCTTTAAAGCCGTTAATGTTTCTGCTTTTGCCATAACAAACAGCTTATTTCATGAGCTCATTCATGGAAACTAAATTAATTTTAGAGGCTAATAATGACAGATAGAGCGTGTGTTATTTTTACTGAAGGAAAGATGTCAAATTCTAGGCTTACTGGTGCTTACATCTGAGCTGAGCCTGGGCCACAGCCATTGTATGCTGGTGAGGTTCCTCTGATGCCATGCCAGTTTTTTCCCAAGGGAAATTGGTTCCTCTTTTTAGGTAGGAGCATCTGCCTAATGCACTATTTATACTATATTTCTTTCACGGAATGTCACTTAGAGCTACAACTGCATTCAGAAATGCAATGAATGAAATTATTGTATTTCTGAAAATACTTAAAATGCTTTGGAAATTATAAAAATGTGAATAAAAGAGTCCTTGAATATATTAATGAAATTAAGTTGGCATAAATAAGACCATGTAAAAATTCGCTGGTTTCAGTGGCATTCAGACTTTGATATTGATATTGGTATATACAAGAACAGAAAGAGTTTTCCAAAGTTTGTAAGGACACCATGCATAAACCTTAATGCTTTTCAGACATTGTACTTATGTATAATCGCCTGAATTCTTCCTTTATAATGGCCAAGCCATTAAAAGGAGACCTTTCCTACCCCTCTAGCATGTAGCACTATTAATAAATCAAGTGATTTCTTGCTGGCCAAAGTAAGTTGGCCTGAAAAAAAATGTGTGTAATATGCAGGTTATATAGATGTGATCTTCTTTGCACTAATAATATGCTTCTTTATACTGCATATGTATTAGTTGCTTAAAGACAACATAAAATTAATATTCTTTTAGAAGACAACTTATGGTTGAAAAAATGTAGCAATAGCCATGCATGTAATATGGTTTAACAATCTTAAATATTCCAGACAGGAAAAGTTTTTTGTCAAAGTCTCTGACAGTTTAAACTTTAAAGCTTCAGCAAAACTTTTAAACTTTTAAACTTTGAACCTGTTTGAACTTCATTTGATTTATGAATTATTAAATGTACCACTGAAATTCACCGTCTTTATTTTCATCTAGTAAAGATTTTTTGTTTAAAAGCTACAGATGAAGAGTGGGAACTAAGGAAATGCAGCCTGAGGAGATTATAGCCCTGTTTTATCAGAACAGCATTCCTCTCAGCTGTATAAAACAAAACCCCAGTAAAATATTTAGAAGTGGGAGAGATAAAGGGCTGAAACTGGTATATACAAAAGGGTGGGGAAAATGAATGCTAAACTGGAAAGCCGGATTAGGCAAGACTTGGAAAAAGAGATACCTCTAAATTAATTATTTAACTATTCCTTCACGTCCTGATCCATTTTTCTGTGCCAGGATTAAGAGAAGGGCAGCACCAGGTTAACGGTGTCTTTAACGTGAAGTCGAGGGCAGTGGGAAGGAGGAAGGCATTACTTTAGCCAGTTGCTCTGGAGGAAACAAATCTCTGGAAAGGGAAATGCCCTGAATGGCTCCCAGAGCCCCGCGCCGGAGTGCTGGCTGTAATTTATGTCCCGGCTGACAGGGAGCTTACCTAAATCACAGCCCTGACACCACGTAGGTACAAACGGGGAAGGTAAGCGGCCGCTGCCTCTGCCGCAGCAGCATTCACACACCGCTAACCACAGCTCTCAGGTCTCGTCCCAGCACGGTCTGGGCGCTGCACGAGGATCTTTCCAAAAACCTTTTGGAAGGGCTGCCCTGGAAGAGGCGCCCGGGGAGCGTGGCGGCAGCCTGTGCACAGGCGGCGGGTATTTATAGCCTGTGTCTGAATGAGCCTGTACAGACGCAGTTTATCTGGGAGCGTTAGATACTGTCTGCACGCTGACGATCCCTCGCTAGCAGGATAAAAGGAGAAATAAATAGAAGGCAAACCTGCCCGTTTGCAAAAGTCTGTGGGTTTTGGGCTGCTTTGGAGTTCCCCAAGGAAGACACACGTGTCCCTGCCAGGAGCGGAGCTGAGCTGGGTAACTGTGTGGGAAGGGGCAGGAGAGCAGCACGGACTGTCCTGCTCTCTCCTGCTGGGGTACGCTACCGGTGCCTTCGGGAAGGCAGCGTTCTCTCGGCAGCCACCGGGAAACACGGGCTACTCCTGCCCTCCTGTACGTCTTCCAGCAAGCGCTGTCACCGGGCAGTCACATTAATAGGGCCAAAGATAAAAGGGATAAAGCACACGGGGAAAACTGAATGAAACTGGAGCTGCATGAGTGCTGTAATACCCAAACTTGGCAAACATGTAATGTCAACAACGTAAGTTACTACTGAGCTTCTGAACCTGCAGTGAAAGAAATAAATAGAAGACAAACGTGAAAATGGGGGAAAACTAGGGAAGAGGGAAGGCAGAAATAAGGCATTCCTCAGCCTTGCATGCAGCCATTACAATAATCCAAGCAGCATCCAGCATCAGGTTACGCGCTAAAAACAAAGTCCTAAATGGGAGAGAAACTTGATACACGAGTATTTCTCACTAATAAGGAGCTTTTTGTCTGTTTACTTCCTTATACCTCATTCAGGATGATGTCTTCTTACATGAGAAAAACTACAGTGATTTTGTGCTTTCAAGTGGAGCGCAAAATCAAGGCTATTTACCAGTAAGGTGAACAACACTAGGACACTGCACATGAGCAGATGCCCTAGTAGTGTCTAAGGAAGGGAGAATCAGGAGCCTTGGCATCTGATTTAAATCAAATCACTTCAATCTATCTCATTTTGAGTGTGTTTTACTGAGAGGTTGCCTTTAAAATAAGACCACTTGACATTTTTTTTAATCTGGAGTATATTTACTTAGAAAATCTGAGAAACTGGAAAGCTTATGGATAAGGAGAACTGTAGAGAAGTGCAAAGCCCAGCTATGGGGCACCAGTTCACAGACAGTCAACTGGACCAGTAACCACATTATTTCTGTAAGGGCATTCATGAGTATAATGGCTACAATCACAGAACTGGGCATTTGGCTCACATCCGCTGACATTTCCTAAGGAGAAAAATAATAGCGCCATTATTTTGCAGTGCCAGATGAGTTTGCTCTTTTGTCCCAAGCCAGAGTCTAGAGGCTTTTCCTTAGCAAGTGTGTGCAGAGGCACTGGCTCAGGTAAATCAGAAATTACTGGACAGCCTACAAAAGGTGCTGTGGTTGCATCCCCAACACGACCAAAACTCAGCACCTCTGTGGTATTTCAGAGCTGAGTCACCCTATGTGCTTACCAGCCTTCAGCAATATTGTTTTAAAAACATAATACAGGTTTGAATGCTGAGGACAGTTTCTTGACTTCAGAGAAAATAAAACCATTCGGCCATATCCCAGGACCCAGGTGAATTGGGCAATACCTGTTTCCCTCAATAGCTATTTTCACAGCTGCCTGCACCTGGCCAGGCCAGAGGACTGACTGGGTACACTGTGGCAAGATCCTCTGCAGCCATTTGCTCCAGCACATTTCTCTTGTCCTGTCTCAAGGGATGCACTAAGACAATAGTAACTCAAGACAGAAGCTGGGTTTAAAAATCTGTGTTTCCTATAGAAGCTGGAAAGAGAAAAAAAAATAAATAATGCCTGGCTCCAAAGCTCAGGAGATTGGCAACCTTCTCACCTCTCAATGTGGAAAAGCAGCTATCTCACATGCAAAATGCATTTGGAAAACCAATACAGCACTACAATGCATTCTGTGAGCAGGTTCAGATAAAGCTTGGGTATAAACATATCCCCTTCAATCCCCAGCTGCTCTAGGATTAATTTCTCTACCAGCAGTATCATTCCAAAGGTGGGCTGTGAACCAGCATCAGAGGCTTACAGACTGATCAGTGCTACCTTAGGTGTGTAGGGTTTCGTAGTTCCATTGCCAAGGAGCTACTCCACACAGTTTTACCCCTAGTGCTATTTAAAAAATAAATTAATTGTCACTTTGGCTTTCCTGCAACCTCTCTCTGTTTTGTGCACCAACTGAAATTTCCATTGGTGCCCTGACCCAGCCAGGGGTTTGAATCAGCTCTGAGGGAAATAGGTCAGTCCAGAGCAACCTGGTCTGTTGCTAGAAGCAAGCCTGTACTTCAGAGAACAACTGGACTGGAAAATTAAAATGAAAAAGAAAGAAAGAAGGAAAAAAAGGAAAGAAAGAAGGAAAAAAGGAAAGAAGAAGGAAAGAAAGAAGGAAAAAAAAGGAAAGAAAGAAAAAAAGAAAAGAAAAGAAAAGAAAAGAAAAGAAAAGAAAAGAAAAGAAAAGAAAAGAAAAGAAAAGAAAAGAAAAGAAAAGAAAAGAAANAGAAAGAAAGAAAGAAAGAAAGAAAGAAAGAAAGAAAGAAAGAAAGAAAGAAAGAAAGAAAGAAAGAAAGAAAGAAAGAAAGAAAGAAAGGAAGGCTTTTCTCTGAGGATTTTTTGTGAAATCTGTGGCAAAACCCAAGGAAACTGTGTACATCACAGGCATTTAAAGGAAATATTTAACAGTGGAATTTATGACTCAGAGAAATGCATTTTAATAGTTCTTCCCCAGCACAAAGACAGGGGAAAACACACAGTTGGGGCAGGTAGAGAATGGCTGCTGCTGGACTCGTCCACTCCCGCTTCCCCCTTGAGCTGCAGCAGCAACACGGATAGCAGGGATTAGACAGCACTGCAACAACTTGGAACTAGCAAGACTGAAAGACTCTGACAATGTGAAAATTTCACTCATAAAGTTCTTTTTTTTTTACTCTGAGACCTTTCACCTTCTGTTTCCTTTGCCTTTTATAACTGCATAAGGTCTTCCAGGGATCCCTTCCCGTGTTTCTTGCTCAAGGAAGCTGGCACTCACCGGGACTTGCCCCCAGCAAAGGTGATCTAACGCACCCATGGATGCACAGAGGGATAAAAGGATGGGATAGGAAAGCAAAGGGACCAGTGGCACCCAGGGCTCCGATTCCCAGGGAACTCCAGGCACCCCACCCAAATAAGCGTGAATTTGGACTTCAAAAGGGTGCGGATGGACTGGCTGGGAGGGGCTGAGGGGGCCGGGCGGGGGCAGGCCTTCTCTCCTCCTGCAAATTTTGGCCGGGCGGCGTCTCCCCCATCTCCATCCCAGGAAGCATTTGAAATATTTCCACCCTGAAGTGGACCCAGTTCCCCCGCCACTTGTAGTGCTTGGCAAACAGCGGCGGCGGCCCGGCACATCCCGGCCCGGCCCGGCGGGAGAGAGGGAGGGAAGGAGGGAGGGAGGGAGGAAGGAAGGTGGGTGCCGGCCCCCCGCGTCCCTCGGCGGCCCCGGAGCCCCCCCGAAGCTTGGCGTGGGCGTGCGCCTCCCCCAAGTGTGTGTTTTGGATGAGGCGGCGCATCAGCTGCCTGGTATCAGCGCTGCGGCTCCGGCGGGGCGGGATGGAGGCTGAGCAGAGCCAGGCTCGGGAGGGTCAAGTACAGGTTGCTGCGCAGGAAAGAGCCGGGGGAGGGGAGCCTGGGTCACTCCTCTCGCCGCTGTCTCTCCCTTTCTCCTTTTCCCTTTTTTTTCCCCTTCTTCCCCCCTCAACTCCTTCTTTTTTTTTTACACCCCCCCCAGAAGGAGATGTTGGGACTATTCCATCAGTGTGGTATGTCTGTGTAAACATCATTAGCTCCTATGAGCTGACACGCTGGAGATTTTCATTTCTTCTTACAAATCGCTCCCTTCCACAATAAAAATACCATGCATATTAGGCTGGATATGTTCAGAGGGAAGATGGAGATGTTTATTCTCCTTTGATCTCTCACAAAGCAAGAAGTCTTGGCAGAAGAATAGCGCTGGTGACGGGAGAGGGTGCGGGTCTCCCGGAGGGCGCTGGGCGGCCTTGGGGCTGCCGAGTGAGGGCAGTTCCGATGGCCTGGCCACGGGCACAGTGGGATGAGCCAGAGCTGGGAGGTTTGGCATTGCCTGGGGGCACCATCCCAAACTCCTGCTGGCCCAGCCAGGACCTGGCCGTTCAGTGGGGCTCTCCATAGGAGCTCTGATGCTCTTAGTGAGGCAAGGCTGTTTGCAAAAAAACTCATCTCCAGAGTACATCTGGAGAAAAATTGCCTTTTATTTATTTATTTATTTTTCTTAAATTCGCTGGGGTGTCCAGCTGCCAGTGGGGTTACTCCATTCAGGGAGTCTGCATGCACTGGGCTTGGCTGGGCTCCGCACAGCAGAGTGGAGCCCCGTAGAGCCCAGCAGAGCTGAGCCAAGTGTGCTATCTCCCTTGATCCACTTCTTATCTGCAGGAGCAGTTGTAGCAAGCAGGGAACTCCAGCAGCGAAGCTTTCCTCATCCACTTCCCCCTTCTGTCTGTTTGCCCTGGCAGAAAAGCAGCACTTTAGTAACCAGCAGATGTCCACACCCTTCTCCTTCCAAAGCCCTCCTCATTTTCCTTGCCCTGATGCCTTGGTAGGTATTACTTGCTTCCCTCCCCTTAGTCATGTTGGGGTGGGGGGAAGACAATTTGGTGGGATATTCTCTGTGTAGCAACAATATAATCCATGATGTACTTGGAGCTGATTTTAGTAGTACAGGTTTGTAGGTAGTTCTTTTTTTGCACAAAACATGAAAATGGACAATGTTAAGGGCATGAAGTCTGAAAGAACCAGGCCTTTCAAAACAAGACTCTGAGATGTGCTGGGCTCGTTTCCTCAGCTGTGTTTTGCCCAGCTCACCAGGAGAAGGCAGCAATCTCTATATGGCGTGCGAGAGTCCTCACAAGCCTCTGCGGTGTGACTTCAGCCAGTTTTGCTAAGCCCTACATCCCAAAGGCAGTTTTAGTCCAAAGATCCACCCAAATCCCAGACTTCTCAGGCTTTCTTATTTTGCTTTTGGTAGTGTTTGCTTTTGCCTCCTTCTAGTGGTGAGTGTGCACCGAGCCACACGAGCAGCCATAGCCTGAATAGTTAAGGCCATTCACAGAGGGCAAGAGTAGGGATGCTGATCTGGGCTCCCACCTGGCGCTCCTGTATGAGGGGCAGCCCTGCTGCTGGGTGCTGGCTCAGCTGCTAACACAAAGCTGGCAAACTCCAAATGTCAGCCTCTTCCCCTGCACACAGCTGATCCCCTTCCAAGAGCACGGATGGCGAGCGCTACGGCGCAAATCCATTAGTCAGACTGCATTGGGTAATCTTTCCTATTTGTCCTCCAGCATTTTCTTTTTGTGCCTCAAACCTCCTCTTCATAAATCTCTGGGATGAGAATGTGGGCAGAAACCCCCTTGCTCCCTGTCCTGTCCCCCCAGTTCATCGTCTCAGTAGCTGAGTAGGGTGGTGTCAGAGCATTCAGCTCCTTCCTCCCACACTCTTACAGTGATTAATCACTGAGGGCTCAGGGAGGGAGCTTTGTTTGGATGTTGTCTTTTCCCAGACAAACTGAAGTAACTGAAGAGCAACTTGTGAGCGGTTTTTCACAGGTCTCTACACATACATGGCTGTGTGAAGTGGGAAACCCATGGCCACAAGATAGCAGGCTCCTACTGCAAAGGAATTTTGCTTTCAACTCTACCTACGTATCTGTAGTTACTTCATGGCCTTCAAGACCTTTGTTTTAGAGAGTCAGCTGGCTAAGGGCAGCATTTTGCTTAATAAGTGTCAAAAGTCAGAGATTAAATGAAGGTATCACTTTTCCAGTGTCTGAGAATCTAGCCCTCATTCTTTGAATTTATATGCCATGTGATTGCAGTCGCAGGATCAATAGGCCTGGAGCCCAAATCTTGACCAAATAGTGAAGGAGTTAGGAATCCACATTTCTCAGGCAGACATGAAAAGCTGGAGCCTTTCAATCCGCATAGAAAAATAAATGATGAGAAACATTCATCAATTAGGTGGAACAAACTCATTAATTCAAAAGCCTTGTTGAATTCATGTTATTCTTTTTGTCCAAATCAGTACAAATGGAGATCCCAAAATGTAGTTCTCTAATCACCCAGAAGGAAATGCCCATTTCCAAGTTTGGAAGATCTGTTTTCATGTGGCCAAACTTGTGATTCCTGTGAAGATTTTCCTAGAGGATAAGTGTAGTCATTTGAGCATTTTTAATACATTAATTGTGTAGATAATGCTAAAATTTCTAGGCTGTATGATTTTAAGACATCTGTTTTACAAGACCAGATGGTTTCCTTCCATGGTAGGGCATGGGCTGTGAGTTTACTAACCTGGCTCTTGTGCATCCCACTGCTGGTGTCAGACTGTTCAGCCCACTGGGGGATGCGAGTGTAAAATGCCTTTACAGCAGTGATAAGATGTCAGTTTTTCAGTGCTGGGCATCCATGAATGACAGAGAGAAGAAACAACGTACCCTCATTTGTATCACCAGAGATGCCTGAATATCTAAAAACTATCTTGAGTAAATATATTCACCTTTTTTTTTTTTTTTTGCAGATTCTGCATTTATTCAATGTTAATAGCTTAACAAATAGTTAATTAGTAGAAGTCCGAAACAGTAATTTTTCTAACATAGTTTTGATGGAAAGGCAATTTTAAATTCACTTATGCTGGCCAATCAGAGGAAAATAAGACAATCCTTAGTTTTTCCTAACTTGGGCTCAGTGAAATGAGCTGCAAATCTTTAGGCAGACTAATGAGATCAAATCTTGGATCTGCAGTAGAATCATATTCATTAATACTTGTATAGACCATAGTTTCTTAAAAGCATGCAGAAAACGGTTTTGAATAAAAGCTCTTAAAAATCTCATAACTCACAAACAGAATTAGCCAGGCCCTCTGGAAAAATTATTCCAGTGAATTCTTTGCCTGGACATAATTCTCATCCTCCTCCTCCTCTTCCAGCAGTATTTTTAAAGTGAACAACCACAAATTTCTTGGGTTTTCATTTCAAGAGGTTTGAAAAAGGAGTTCACAGAAGCAAGTGCTTTTTTCTCCTTCTAATTTTTGTACATTACTGTGAATTCCAATATAATAATTTTTGATTGGAGTGGGCTCATCAGGCAGAGCATCTGTTTCCTAGATTAGGAACCACTGGCTGTTTCTCCTGAAAGAGTCACTAGTGTGAACTTTTCAGGCAGTGGAAAGTCCTGTGGGCACACTCATTGTGCTGGCCACAAAGCAAATTGTAAAGAACTAAGAAGGCTTTTCCCAAGGCTAGCTATCAGCACATAGCTTATGGAACACAAAAATTATGGGACAATCTAAAACTAAAATGGAACACTTCAAATGTGATTTTTTTTTTTCACAGCTATAGGAACGTATGTTAAATATGAAATCTAATAAACTTTGCAATGCGTATGTGAAAAGCTACCAACTCCCATTTAGAGAGCTGCCTTCCAGTGACACATTTCTTCAAATCAATGTAGGTACAGAGAGTCTGTCTATTCCCCATTATATTCTTTGAAAACTTTTGGTTTAGATAAACCATGTGTAGAATTTCAGAAAATCATGTAGCAAGACAATGATAGGCTATGTGATACATATCATCATATGCAGTCAGCACTGTTTTTTGTTTACTGAGCAGGTATCAAAAGCAAACCTCAGAAATATGGTGCAGGATATCTCATTTGTAAGGTAAAAGCCCACAAATGAGAGGGTGAGAAAAACTGCACTTTTCCACATCTGCCTACCAACATCTCAGGGCAGCAGCTGAGATAAAGGAAGCAGGAGAAAACCGCATCCACAATACCAGGGTGTGCTTTGCAGATCTGGATGAGAGGCTTTCTCTGTGTTTCATCCTGCAGATGGACAGCCAGTCTGAGTGCTCAGCTGGAAGTGGGAAAGCTCTCTGTTGCAAGCAGATCCCTTGAAATGACCCCCACATTGTCCATGCTTGGGAGCTCTCTGCAAAAATCTTACCCCACAAATGCTGTTTTCCCAAAAAATATACATGCTTACTTCCTCCTACTTGCAATGAAACATGCTCAGACATCAACATCAGTTTGACTTTTTTGGGAACTGGTGAGTTCACTGCTTTGGTGCAATTGCTAAATACCCTGGTCTGGTGTCAGACTCATCAGGCTCAGAATGGAAATATAAGGTGGTGGTAGCATTGTTGGTGATGACAAAACTCCTGCGCACTTTGAAGGTGGCAAACGGGTTACTTATATTTTCATTAGCAACATTTTTCAAGGCAATAATATTTGGGATTGCTGACAACATTGTCTGAAGTCAGTCCTTTGGGCCCCATTCTGGGTCTTNTCTGTGCACTTTGAAGACGGCAAATGGGTTACTTTTATTTTCATTAGCCTTTGGGCCCCATTCTGGGTCTTCTACTTTGCAATGTCTGGCAAGGCCTAATCACTGGTGCAACAGTTTTTAGACACCCCACATTTCCCCATTAAATGGTGATAATTGGTACTTTTCAGGGCAGGCAGTGCTCAAGCACCTAAAGAACAGCTGCTGGCTGATACCCTCCTGTGTGCAGTGATTTGCCTGTCCACACCAGCCCCAGGCAGCACTGCACAGGTGCTACTCCAGTCTGAGCGACAGCACTGCTTGAAGAGGTGTGACTTATGATTTAGCTACCCAGATTCCTCTCCAAGTTGTTATCTGGACTGCTGGCGCAAATACCGGTGCACAAAGCATGGCTTGGTGATCATCCTTCTTCTCCCAAGCTCATCAATTTTTTCCCTGCAAAATTTTGCTCACATCTGAGGCTGTTTTAAGGTTTTAACTGTTTTAAAAATTTTCAGTCCTTCATGGAAATCAGACAAATGTCATATGCCAGGTATACTCAGAGATGACGTCTCCTCCTATGGAACTTCCCTGGCACGGCAAGGTCTGGGCAGCAGAATGAACCCAGAGCCACGGGAGGCAGCAAAATGCTCCAAAACTGGCTCTGGGGCTGTTTCCTACTACAGTGAAAGCTCCTCTTGCTGCTTCACAGCATGGCTTTCCAGGTGCAAACAGCCTGGCACATTAAAGCAAGCAAAAGGTGAGGCCTGATGCAAGCATAACACATCGCTGCTTCTCTGTGTGGTGTGCCAGAGCAGTCAGGTGAGAATTTAGACTTAAACTCAGCTTTCGCTAGTTTTCAGTGACTTATGCTGATTTTAATGACAGTTTGTTTGATTTGACCTTATCATTTCCTGGGTTTTCATTTCGAGAAGCATAGGAATTACTCTTCTGAGGAGGACAGAATGTCAGTTGTTCTAAATGACATCCGAGGATCGCACACAACAGCCACTTTTCCTCCCTTCTGCATCAGCTTCCCTCTGTGGTCTCAATGATGGCGACTTTAATGCTTGTTAAAACATTATTTCCTGAACCATTCCAAATGTTGTTTCCCTTGGGGAGAAACACTAAAATAAATAGAAAATGTTTTTTTTAAAAAAACAAGCAATATTTTCAGGCAAACAAAGACTAAGATCTGCAACATTCAATTACGCAGACTATAGAAAAGGTAACTGATACAAAAATTTAGACTTAATTTTAAGCAAAAAAGTATTCCTGTATAATGGCTGAAAGGTGTAAAAATTCCAGGGCATCTCACACTGTAGTCAGTCCAGGTCCAAGTGGAATTATTTGTAAAGGGTATGAAATGCCTCTGTAGTTAGAATGAGGGTTTTTTCACAGCAGAATCAAGGCAGTAGTCTTCCATCACTAAGTTTTTCTAAATTCTCACAAACAATTTCACTGCAAGTACAGCACAACCTTGAGAGCAGTCCTGGAAGAAATCCGAATGTCCAGTTCTCAAAACAAGATTTCAACATGCGTCACTTCCCTCCTTGGATTATTTTGGCCAAGGGTGACAGGATCAACCAGAATTCCAGGTTACAGTTCATTAGTCCATGACAGCTAGATTATCGCTGTCTGCAAGTGGGGCAGTTCTGGCCATACACATTAGGATCTTTCAAACATGTCCAAGGGTACTTATCTTGATGCAGTTTTTTGTGCCTCTGAACAGGAATAGAAGAAATTAGACCTGAGCTGTAGGTGTAATCAACTAGTTAAGAAACTGAAAATTCGTGAATGATAAATTTTGCCTCCAGTGTGAAATTTCAGATTTGCAAAAGAAGGATTTTTCAAGCCAGGCCTCAGAAATATACTTTCAGACAGAGCAGGGTTATTTCATACAATTTGACTTGGGTTTGTGCTAGGCTGGGGAATCAGGAAAAAAATGGGTTTTAAAATCATCCTGAGCTAGTGAAACAAATTATCAAGAGCATAGATGACTAGTCACTGGGAATGTTTTACTCTGAGAAATGGTGAGTACTCCATTGATGTCACCAGATCAAGGCTGGACATATTTCAGAAATGGTTTGATGAGAAGTTATTGAGCTCAGCTTGTGATTATTTCTACATCTGAATTCAGGATGGTTGACAAGGAAACTGAAAAAGTGATGACAAAATGTGAAAACAGGTTAGTGGCATTCCTTTTTTCATCTCTCAGTGTAACAGAATGATTCTGGGCCCAAGAATGAATTAAGTGTTGCCTGAAGTGTGGCTGAGTCAGTACAGCTCCCCACTTGCTCTCAGCACTGCGTTGACTCAGTAGTGCTGACAGCAGTAAAAAACTCGTTTATTGATTGTCAATGAAGTATCATTTGAAAATGCAGTCTTCAAACAGAAGAGTAAAAATATGATTTTACATCATCATCAGTCTGGCTATCACCATGTGCAGCTGCACTGAGCTGATCCAATTGTCTTCTCTGTTGTCATTGAAGATGTTTTATTTTTAAGGAAAACTGTTCTCATCTTAGAAGAATTAAATAGCATCCTGGAAAAGAAAATGTTGACTCAGATAAGGAAAAGACTGCTGGAATCATCACAGAAAGTAAATTCTGTCTTTTATTTAACTCTTTCACCAACATTCCTGTGGAAAATGTGTAAAAGATGAGAAGCAAAAATATGAAAATATACAGAAAATTACAAAGAAGTGGAAAAAGAAACAGAAGTGATTTTTGTAATTGAAAAATATCTTGAAATGTAGGAAGAAACAAATTTTTTATCTCCCACTATCCCCAGGCATTATTCTGCAAAAACAATGCAAAAACATTTCAGCCAGTTCTGGCAATGACTTTGTAGGGCAGACCCCCACGCAGAAAGCCAAAGCAATGTCTGGGGCTCAGATAAGAGACAAGAAGTCCTGTTTTGAAGGCAGCCTTTTGCAAAGGGTGAATTCTGCTGGTCAAGTAGATTCAGGTGTCCCTCACTGAGATGAGACAGACACTGTAGTGTCATCTCAGCAGCAGTGTTATGTCTGAAGATGCTCTTTTCTGGTTTTGGGTGAGTATCATCCGGGTGAATATCACCATATTTGTTGTGGGGCCCACTGGGCTAGGTACAGTGCAAACTATACCAGCAAGGCAAAGCTTTGCTGGCAGGGTTTTAATGGCCTTTACATTTACACAGTTTTAAACATGCAGACAGTGTGGAGGAATGGCATTTGCTCTTAGTGTCATTTTCTGTAACAGCAGGGCAAGTCAGTATTCAGTGACAGAACAAAAAGCGGCAGAGTTAGACAATAGGCGACACATGGACTTTGTTTTAGTTGGTATAACTCCAAAACTGTATTCCAGAAGTTTCTGAATTCCTCCAGTCTTAGTGGTTCATGCTGACAAATGTGCTGGGCACACGGTTAAGAGATGTGCTTTAGAGTCACACTTCTGTTACCAGGCCTGCAAGCACATCAGCTCTCAAAGGTGGACTCATTGCTTCATTTCCCTGATGCAGACAGGCTGTAAGGGCAAGATAGAACCCTGGGTTTAGTTCCACTGAAAGAAGTGGCCCAGACTGTTGTGGTCTGAGGCACAGAAGCTGCATGGGCTGCCTGGCTTCAGACAGAGGAGCTGACCACATGCGCCAGAAGCATTTGGCACAGTGCACAACTATCACAACAGGCCAGGTTTCCAGGGGTGTGTGAAACATGCCTGCTTCAGGGGAGATGTAATGCATCTGGTGACTCGAAGGAGGTCTCAGCCTAGTCCTTCTTCACTGCTTTGTAGCACATTGTGAAAGCCCACAGGGCTGCCCATGCTTCTTAAATTCTGTGTTTTGTCCATGGTCTTTGCAAATTCTGCCATCACCCCCACCCAGAAGAGCATCACCAGTGCTTGCCTAAAGCCAACAGCAGGGTTTGTCTTGTGTTCCATTTATTGCCACACATGATTCTACACACCCAAGGGGACATTTGTGGATGAACTAGACTTGAACAGACCATGTTGATTCATGGAGATCTGGGGAGTTTGTATGTCTGAATGGAGTCAGAAAACTCATAATCTGGGGTCCAGTCATAATTTCATGGATGGAAAATACATTTTAGGTTACAAGTGTAATCTAATAGTCTAATGAGGCTTTCGTAACCAGGTTAACATAAAGCCCATATGTATGTACTGCTAGGGTAACATTATTTACACAGCATTAATGACTGCATCTGTAGTTTAAAGCACAATGGGAAATTACTGACTTCCTCTGGTTCTCATTCCCATTGTTGGAAATGTGTGGGGAGATCCCAACACATTCAAAAGATATTGCATGAGATCTCAACAGACTCAATGGATGTTACACTAGAGCTAACAATGGAACCACCTCACAGAGGGTTGTGCAAAACAAGGCCAGGGTGCTGCTTGATCTTAGTTCTCTCCTGAACTAATGTTTCTCTTTTTTTTAAATGTTTCTTCTCCTATAGCTTTGACCTCTCTGCTTTCGGAACTCTTACAGATACTTAAACATTGCCTTTGGTACTGAAACTGGGCCCTGATCTTATGTGAAAAAGAAATGGAAGCCTCTGAAGAAATAACCTAATTGTAGCACCAGATAAATTAGAAATGCTCTCCGCTGCCATTCAGCAAAGCCATGTGCAGACAGCAAATTTTCACAGCTATTAGAAAAAAAAAGTGCTATTCAGTGCAACCTTGCCATCTGGCTCCTAGTGCTGGATTCCACTACAGTGTGCTTCTTGAGATTACACTCATCTGCCAGCCTCCCCCACGCCTCTCAAAGCACTTAGGAAAACTCTTCTGGGAATAGAAAGTGAATTATTTTATTCCAATCACCATGCAGCTAACTATACATGGTAATTAAACAAGGAGACATTCTCCTTCTGCCATTGGAGGCAAAGGTTTTCTTGCTAGTCATAAATAATGAGTGCTCATTGGGAAAATGAAGCTGAATAAATTGGGAAAATTTACTGAATAAACTGGTATATGTTATCACGCTGATGGCCAGGCAAAGATAACCAAGTATTAAAACAGAAAACAAGGGTAAAATATTCAAAACTGAGGCTTCTTATGCCATCTTTATTGGATGTAGTTGTTCCAGATGATCACAATCATCCTTAAGCACAGGAGAAAGAAGGAACATTTACCTCTGATTTAAACAGCCATGAAGCCAGCAGACTGCCCTGGGAATGACTGTGGATTGCTGGGAGACCTCACCTCCTACAGCAAGGGAGTAGCTTTAACAACAACAATGGCCTCAGCAAACTCAGTACTCAAGTTTGCAGGATGAACCCCTAAGAACTGGCGAGGTGTGAAGCTTTCCTGTGCCGTTCCCGTGGAGTGTCTCGGAAATACCAACATTCAGGCAGAGGAAAGTGCTCTTGCTTGTACCAAGCACCGCTGACTTCAGCTGTGGGAGACCTGCAGAATGCAAACCTCCCCAGGGGCGCCCACTCACTTGGCAGCCGCCCTCTCCTGTCTGCAGTCCCAGATGACTCATGCTCTCCTCACGCCCTCTCTGCTGCCTCCTCGATACTCCCTCCAGGCTCCAGACAGTTTGCTGAGCTAGAAATTCCCAACAACACACTACGGTTCATGCAGTTCTGACCCCAAATCTGAAATTCCCAGATGGCTCAAGCTCTTCTTTTTCCTCATCTGAAGGTTTAGCTCCCTGACGACTCAAATGCACCCAGTCTTTTTTTTTTTAATATGCATTTAAAAAGCTTTGATAATTTTCATTCACCTTCAGCCCCGTCTCAATGTCCGGACTGCCAGCTGTAAATGACAAAAAACATCAGAATACCCATGCTCCTGGCTCTGTTCCACTCTGTAGTCATGATGCTTACTTGAAGAATATAATGAACTTTTAATTTACTGTTTTGGAGCCTTAGAATAAACCAAAGCTCTGCTTCCAGGACCTTAAAAACTCAAACAAGCCCCAAACCAAAGAAACCAAAGATTCTGAAAAATTCCCAGTACTCCTGGATCTTAGTATTTGGTTAACCATTAAGTTAACAGGAAATTGGAAATTTCTCCTTAGTTCAGCTGCTTCCCATTCAAGCTTAAAACTTCATCATAATTTGAGATCCCAACTTGAATCTAAAGTTTGATGAGTCCCCCTAGCTTTCTTGGTGGCCTTCCAAAGTTTTCTGGACCTAAAATTTCTTATGTATAGCTCCTAATGGAGGAATTCCTCACTGAGTCCTAAATTCTTGCTTGGGTTCTCAGTTGTCTCCAGTTTTTGCTCCTGAGACTGAATTTATCTTGTTTCACAAATAGACGTATCTACAGGCTCCTGCTCATTGGTTGATTTTCCTCAATAGCTGACACTCCCCCATGGTTTTGTACTTTACTTCCCAATCTGCCAAGTAATATATAGCATGTTATTCATAACTCCATAAATGTGTTTTGATAGAGCAGTTCATTGAATATCTTTGGTCCTGCTGATGTCACAGATCTGTTTGTCAGGCAAACAGTCTTCCACTTGCCAAGACTTCAAAGTTTAATGATTAAAAATGCATTAGGACAATTACATGTCCTTGAATTATTTTTGAACTCCCCCTTTTCTGAAGAATACAAAATTTTGTGAATTTACACCTGCTGTAATTTTGGTCTCTGTTGAAATGAACTGCTCTAGTATGTCTGTCTTGTTAGCTTGGTGTGTTTCTAAGCTCATTTTCAACATCGGACTCAATCACCCTTAGCATTCTGAGTCTTCAAGATTATGCTAAGAAACCACCAACTTTCAAAGTCTGCAGAAGAGAAACCCCAAGTCTGCTTGATGTATTAGGGCTGGAATTCCTCTTTTTTCAAACAATATAGCTCCACCAGGCTTTACAGCTTCGTTCTCCAGCCCCTGGCCTGACCTCAACCACTACCAAGCCCAGCAAAATGCAGTGACATGGAGTGGATCCAGGCTACAGGCAGCAGCAAGAACGAAAAGCAAACGTTGTGACAAGCTCTGGCTCCTGCTGAAGCAAACTTGAGACTGGTGTACAGCTGACACTTTTCAGTGTCCTTCAGCTAGCTGTCAGCATTGCTCTTGCCATGATACCCCTGCCTACATGACAGGGTTGGGGTAGAGCAGGAGCTAAGAGCAGAGACTAGACTGCAGATAGTCCAAACTTGGCCCTAGTCTGGTGCCCTATGATTCACTCATACACTATTGTTGCCTATTAATAATATGCTTTTTCCAAGACACAGAAAATGAATTACTCATAGATAAGACACTGAAAATAAAGTCTTGTCAGCACTGTATATTTAGAAAGGGACTGTGGGACAAATTCAGGTCAGTCCTTCATTCAGTATAGAAGTTAACACCTAAAAGGATTTGCTTGCTGCAGGGGAGAGTACCCAGGAGTACTCATCACCTTTCCCTCTTGCTGTACACCAGCTATCTGGACCCATGGCTGCACCTTCGTATGAAATTCCACAGCATACAAGAGAAAAAAGAGAACAAATCTGAGAGGTGAGATACCAACATTTTTGATATTCTCATTCTGACCATGGACAGTGAGTTTCCTGCAGTAACCCAGGAGTTTCAGAAGTTTATTGATGCTTTCCTGGACTTCTGCTCACCTCTCTTCCTTCCTCTGTCACTTGCATATTCTTTCTCTCCTCCTCCAGGAGGACAGAGAGGGAAACAGGACTTCTGTATCTTCAGCACCAGACATCTACTGAACTGATTTTCCCCAAAGCTTATGTATGGGTTGAATTTCAAAAGCAGCATCTAAGGGGTTGTTTTGTCTTCTCAGAGGTCTCTAGAATTTCTATCAGAACCCTGGTCAGGGATCACAAGTCTATTTAAATCTCAAGGTGGAGAATTATTCAAATTCACCTCTTTTTTACCAGCTTTTGAATCATGCCAAGCTGCATCCAGCATTAAACGGAATTTCTGAAGAGTCTCAGATCTGTGTGAAGTCTATGCAACAAGGCAAAGGGTATGTAAGCAAATGTAGTGCCCATACTGGTAGATCTTCTGGGCTGATGGTGCATTGAGATGGTGGTGGAGATGGGAAAACATCAAGTGGTCCTCTAGATTGCAACTGGGGACAAATTTCAAGTGAATATAGTAAAGTATTAATGCTATTGAACAAGGGATTTTTAGGACTTCAACAAAAAGTCAATTTAAAGTGTTTTGCCTCTCCTGGGCTAGAAAGATGAATTCAAAATAAGAAAGGTAAAGAAAGGAAAAGAGGACAATCAGGGAATACAGGACATTTCTTCTGAGGGAAGACTTAAAGAGTCTACTTAGATGAGCAGGAGAATTCTGAGAAGGAGAACATTTACATATAAATGCAGAAGGTAAGTATCATGAAAGGGGAACATCTATTTAGAGTAAGTGGTAATTCTACTCCCTTTGGCAGTAGGACCCAGTTCCTAGTATCTCAGAGCAGGCCAACATGGTAGGATCAACTTCAGAGTAATTTTTAAGTCCAGATGTGCTGAGTGCTTGAGCCTCAGCTGAACCTCTGAGTATGAAGTGTGTCCTGCCTCTCCTCACTTCCCAGCCTGCCCACCCATCTCTGAGTATGGTAGATTTTGCCTACCAGCAGCAACCAACAGCTCTCTGCTCCTGCCTCCTGGCCCTTCAGCATCCCATTTCTTTCCTTAATCATGAGTGATGGTGACTGATCATGACCTCACTAAGTCTTTATATCCTGGCTTCCAGACTAGCCAGTGCAGCCTGCTGTCTTGTGGCACTGGGGACAACTCCTCACTCTGCTGCTTCAGCCCCAGATGTAAATCCTGCTGACCCATCACGTGTTGCAAAAACTAATGTTAAAAGGCTTTTTTTCAAACAACCCTTCACAAACAGTCAAGGCAGATGGTGTTCTGCTCAGAAAATAGCTTTATATCCATTACATTGCATAGTTTCTCTTTGTACATGACAAGAGATTGACAGTGTTTTGACATTATGGATTATTATTGTGACAACACCTAAAAATGACAGCTTGGTTTGTATCCCAGACAATTTACAAACATTAATCACAGGATCATACAAGGATCATGTGCTGTATTTACCAGAAAATGTGAAGAATCCTTCTAAGATCAACATGCTGTGAGTAACAGATTCCTCCAGAAACAACCACAGAATGTAATAAGAGGAGTGTTTCTGACAGAAATGCAGTCCCTGGCAATTATGTCCATACAAAGTAATGAAGCAAGGCTGGGAAACTGTCTATTTGTGAGTGAAGTGTCTTTCCAGTGACAGTGGGAGCACTGCAACTTAAAAATGAAAACTACATACAGAAACACCTTACTGGAATGTACTTTAATTTAACTTCAACTAAACCGGGAATTCATTCCTGCTGCTTCTTTGATGTGGCAATAGGCAAGTGAAAGATTGTTCACAGTTTATGCATTTATCTCAGAGAGAGGCAACCTTGAATTCCTTGTGAAAATAGTCTATTTTTGCAGTGGGAAATAATTTTCCACTAAATTTTCTTTGCCTGGATTTTCTGTCCATCTCATGCTCAGAAAGACCCAACATTCATATAAATTAGAGGGACTTTCACCTACCATGGCCAGCTATATGTATGCATTTGCAATGCCGGCTCCAGATGTTGAGCTAGGTTCTTTGGAAAGAAAGGAGATGCAAACCTAGTGCTTGTGAACTGACAGGGAATGGACAGCCAGGGCAATCCCAAGAAATAAGGAATACTAGGCACACAGACTTGTCCTAAGCAGACATGAGCTGTTTCTGTGACAGAATTATTGTAGTCCCTACTTGAGAAGTTAAGACCTTGAGCTGCACAAGTGTTGAGACACCCGCCTGCCTCTTCAGTACCATGGGCAATACCTTGGCACCTCAACAGACTGCTGAGGTCTGTTCATCAGAGCTGCTGTCAAACCCTGCAGTTCTCTGGATCCTTTAGATGCCTTGATGACCCTGATGTCCCTCATCTTGCTCCATTTCAGGCGACACAAGAGCACCTTCATGCAAAAGCTGTCCCAGAAGAAGCTCTAAGAAATTGATGGTGATTTCTGTATCCTCAGCCATCTCCCCCCTTTCTTTTCTGCTTCACAGGGTGAAAAGAAAAGGAAAAGAGGGATGTCCTATGCAAGGAGCTGACCAGGATTAGAATACAGAGGATTTCTACCTTGGGAATTCAAGATGGGGGAGGAACCATTTCCGACTAGGTAAACCACATAATACACTCCCATCCCACTTCTTGCTTAATTTTACTCTTTGCTTAGGCAAACACTTGAGTCTGTTCCAAAAACTCTTTGTTTCATGTGTGTGTGTCTCCTTTTTTACACAGGGTCACCAAGCACTGATTCATGACTCAAGCATAAACACGACAGACGGTTCAATGTCCCTGAATCTGCCCCAGTTTTCTCTGTTTGTGTATCATCCAAGGCACACACCTTATTTTTCATACCTGACATGATGTCAAATAGTGGTGATCAGCTCTTCCATACCCAGTGTCAGGGATTTTCCAGACCTCCACCCCACAAACAGTGCAATAGCCTGCCCATATTTGTACATGCAACATATTTTGGAAGAATTGACCTTACCATGACCACATGGCTCTGAGGAGCCCCCAAGCAAAGGTGGTATGAACAAGCTGCTCCTATCTTCCCCAAAATTTCCTGGGGGCTGAGTGGGGAGTCAGCACGTGTGAACAGTCTGTGTTCACTCAGAAACCATTTATTACCGTGCCCAGGTATGACTAATACTCAGCTGGAAAGATGATGTGGTTCCTTCACAGCAATGCAGGTCCTGCCTTACAGTAGCCCACCTGAGCCCCTTGGGTAGCAGTCACACAAACCAGTTTTAGCACTTGCTCTCAGCTGTCAGCACTACTTCAAATTACCCAGATTACTTCAGATTCCGATTTAGGCGGGCCTTGGACTTCTGTCCTGAGACAGAACATAAGGTCATTTCAGATTTTACAGCGCAGAATCTATTTTAACCTGTATTCTGAGAGAGGCAAGGAGACACTTAGCTCGATGTCTTCCGTTCCCATGTAAACCCCTCCCTCCATCCCAGCTGCTCCAATACTCTTTTCGTCTGAAAAATTCATACGGAGAGAGGGAATTTCAGGTTTCTGCTCAGTGGATTCTCAGTGACCTCCAGCTGCTCCCTGGTGTTTTGGTGAGAGGTCAGTGGTTTTAAGGTACTAATTAGTCCTCCTAAGCCGGAGCTCCGTGCCGTGCTTCTGCAGGGGAGCACTCAGGCTGTGGAACAGCTCGGGGGACAGAGTGACAGGGGATGGCAATTACAAACCTGTAGTTTCATCAAACGTAGAACAGAAAAAAAACCCAAACGCAAACAGCCGGATAAAAAATTCTGGTGCTCCCTCTTCAAGTTCTCGCTGCCACCAATAAATTATTAACCTCGGTGATTAAATTAACATCGAAAAGAGTGCACTAAAGCAGTAAAGACGGGCTAGTCGCTGGCGTGCAGTTTCCTCATCGCGCCCCCCCTGCTCGCCACGGGTTTCCTCACTTCCTCGCGGTCATCCCCTGCTCGCCGCGGGTTTCCTCACGGCACATCCCCTGCTCGCGGTGCCAGCCCCGCCGGAGCTGCCGGCGGGCGGGGGAGCCGCGCCGGGGCTGCGGCTGCTCCGAGCGCCCTCGTGCGCCGGCCGAGCCCCGCCGTTCCGAGCCCCGCGGGGCCGCGCCCCCCAAACCCCGGCGCTTTGGGGTGCGGGTCTGCCCCCGGGAGGGATTGGCACCGGAGTCCTCTTCCAGCTCGCCCGCCCCATCTCAATTGTGAGATTGATTTGTGTCCGGGAAAGGAAAGTAGAATTAGTAAAGGATAAAGGCAAAATTAAGCAGTAATAAAGCCAGCCCTCTTTTCAGGGTGAAGGAAGAAACCAAAGAGCATCTCTATCTGCTTGCAAACTCCTCTCCTGGTGCTGTGAAGCTGGGCTTAAACAATTCGTTCAGTTGGAATAAAATTCAGTTTCATTCACACCTCCACTCCAGCCTTCTCAGGGCCAGTGGAATTTTTGCAGAATAAGAGTACAGGCTGTGATTATTTTTCTTAGGTTTGTTTGGATTTTTTTCACCTTGAAGAAGGTTTCCTCCATTGATGATAGACCTGCCAACACACCCGTCCAGCAGAAAAAGGCATGAATTTTTGTTCTTATTAGCAGCTTTCATATTAAAATCGCAGCAAAGCAAACAGAAACCCCAGATATGAAATATAAATAACAAACAATGCCCAGATTGGAAACTTTCTAGAGATTACATTAGACCCTGGCAGGGCCCCTGACTCTGTCAAAGAAGTGTTATCTTGAGATTGTCAATGCATGCTTCAGGGTAAGAGTGACTTTGTCCCCAGAGACCCAAGGGAACATAACAAGTGACATCAGTCATATTTTGGAGACTGCAGAGCCTAGTGTCACTAAATGTCAGCTAAATCTCTGTACATGGCTCTCTTCAAAGAGTCATTCCTGAAGTGCTGAAAGGTGAGAGGGGCTAACTAAGCCAATTAAAGAAACATTTACTAAGTACGGGAAGGACACGATGATGTACAGACCAGGTACATACCTATTTTGTTTTCCTTTAGTTTCCATCAAGACCAAACTGGGTGGGAAAAAATGCCCCTTTAGCAGAGGTAGGACATTAGCTGATGAAAGGCAGGAGGCTGATGCCAAAGCAATGGCCATTTCTTTTTCCCCTAGAGTTGATGCTCTGTCTGCTCCACCTCAGCATTCCGCATGGGCTAGAGACAACACACCAGAGACAGCACACCAGTCTGCCCAAACACAGAAATAAAGCACTAGACAAGCTTCTTTGGGAAAAGCAATGTTACATGTCAAAGGGGAATTGCAACTGGAATTTACAGGAACGCTAGCAGTCATGTCATCAGGTCACATCCTGATCCTACTCGCTTAATTGTAAATAAAGAGCAGTCTTGGGATACGCCAGCTATGGCAGCTCCTTATTAGGCCCTTTATTCATAAATCTGATAATTAACTGGAGCGACATTTTATGGTATTGAAAACAAACTTTTGTATTTTCTTGGTGAAACCAGTGTTTTCCCTTTGGCAGAAGCTGACTCATATAAAAAGTATCCACATCAGAGCCATGCAAATATAGTCAGGGATACAAACAGACTGGGCTTCGTCAATCGGTCCCCTGCCACTTTACAGACAGGACACAATTCCGCTTTAGAGCAAAGCAATTGCACAGTTTTGAGCACGATGGAGGGAGAGAGGCAGAGGTGTTATTGCAGGTCTAGGAGAAGCAGTTAATGAAACAAGCCCTTATCCTTTGCCCCTGCACTGGGGGTTACCATTTCCACATCAGGGTCTGGTTGGGCAAAGGGACAGCACATCCAGAAAAACCACCAGCTCGGCTCAATTAAACTAAAGGGACTTTGCTGACTTTGCACTGAAGCTGATTAGCACCAAGTCTGCTCATTTGGCTCAGCTGGGGGCATGGCAACCTCCCACCCACAGGCACGGGCAAAAAAGGAGATAGGCAGTAATGTCAAAGTTTAGGAAAGCCCCTCTTCGAAAAAATCGTGAGTCTGAGCTTTGAGGGAAGAATTTGCACATGGCATCCTTATCTGGGATCTGAGTTCAAGGCTGTGTTATCTCGGGTGTTGGTTCAGTTGGGTGTGGAGATAAGTCCAAGCTGTGAAGTTTGAATCTGGACCAAATTTCTCCATGATTTGAAAGTGATTGGTTCCATCATTTTGGAAAGGGCCTGTCACTAGGCCTTTTAAGCTTAGCAGCAGATACAGACATACTAAAAACAGAAATAAGCATTAGGAAGTCACTGTAGCTGCATCCGGCTGACCCCCCAGCACTTTACAGTCACTAATTTATAAAGAAAGAAGGGATAATAAAGCATAAACAATAACTGAAACACATCCAACATTTCAATCAGCACAGAGCACTTATTGCGTGGCCGCTATAAATACATTCTGCTAACACAGGAAGTTTGGGGCACAAACAAAAGCATAGGCAATTAACTATACTTATTGCAACTACAAGATATTTGGGAAAATATTGCTTGATATTTGAAAGCATATAATTATAAAAAGAAGAACTTTATCAAAACTGCTTGTTTAGTACAATGAATATGACTATCTATCTATCCCTGTGGCAAAACCACATCATTGAGGTATAAACTATAGATTATAGGCAACTTCAGACAACCCAAAAGACTACAGAACTGGGGTACAAAGTAGAAAATATGGGGAGAGATGAAAGCCAGAGGCAGCCCTATTTAGTCTGTACACACTGTGAAAATAAAAGATAGATCTGACACTTGGAGTCATCATTTCAAAAGGCCCTTCCTGCTTGGGCCTGTGTAGTGGGAGCCCTTTGGGTCAGCAGCATGGATATTCTTTGGGGACATTCATAGAAAATTTGGCTTCTTGTGATAAACACCTGAAAATTTGGCCTCAGACCTGCAAACATTAAGCAAGGGCAAAAAAAATTTAAACACAGAGTTTGTTCCTGAGCCTGCTGAATTCCATGAAAGAGTTTATCAACATTGTCTGGCTTTTGTTCAGGCTTAGAGTCATTATTACAATTACTGACAAGAATGTAATACCACAGGCAGGCAAACGAGTGCTGCTAATCTTTTTGCTGCATCTCAGCCTTTATTCTTCTTCTAGGGATAACTTTGCTATGCAGTCATCTTGTTTCTCTTGGTTGAAAAAAAAGTCAGCTATTGGACACACTCCATATTACACTTTTTATTATGTTCATTTTACCCATATATTGGCATCATCCAAATTCAGTAGGCAAGTGTTTGGCTTCATTTTAAGAAATGTGTAAGTGTTAAAATGCAGCTGAAACTGAAAGTATCCAGACTTTATTTTTTGACACTTCAACAGTGGGTAAAAACGTGAATGTAAATTGTAGGGAAATAGCAAAATGGAAATCTTAGGAGAGGAATACAGTAGCAAACCCAGCTAATCTCCAGTACTACCATCTTCCCAGGACCATAATATTTCAGGATCTCATGAGCTTATAATCATTTATCCTACATTCCTAGGAGCTAGGTGAATAAAAGATCTGTAGATGTCAGGCATTGCCCAGGATGTTTGTGGTTGAACCTTGGTCTCCAAAGCCCTCAGGCAAGGCTCTCATTCTAGACTATGCAGTGAGGATCCTGGAAGAGGTAAAGGCTGCCTCTCACTGCTTATTTTTACTTCAAGTTAAAGCCAGGGGAGTGGGGGCTTGCAGGGTAGGACATGACCAAGGCCAGGAGGGCAGGAATTATGGAAAAAGAATTACTGGAAAAGTTAGAGAAAGCCTAGTGCAAGTATGCAATATTTTTCTTTCTGTTTTCCTTGCCTGCATTTAAAGCAGGGTTGAGTGTTTCGTTTCTCTGCGTGTGGAGCTCTCCCCATGCTGTACTTTCCTCTACAATGATTTACAAACTGCTCTCCTCTACTTCATTCTCCTTCTCGGGGAGATTGCCAGTCCTGTCAGCATTATCCTCTGACACCTTGGTCCAGAAATATTTCAGGATCAGACATGCTTTCCTTGCTTTTGCTGCCTATATTTCTGGAAGGTACATCAACCAGACAATGCTTTGCACTTGATGGTCTGATGCCAGTGCTGGGACAGGGATGAGTTAGCAGCCACTTAGTCTGCAGAGTATAGTACCAACCTTGCTCACAAACAGTAGCAAACCTGAAAATCCAGGGAAACAGGAAGCCTCTTGAAGTGCAAACCATTCCCTTATTCAGACCTTCTGGCTGTAGCTGCTGATGGAAAGGAATTTGCAGCGGGAATTGCAAATCAACCTAAATCTCCAACTAAATATAGTCTTGCACTGGTTGGGGGGAAGGAGGGGAAATATGGCAGGGAGGAGGAGAGCCAGGAGTACTCGTGATACACAAACCTCCTGTTGAGAGCAGCTAGGCATAATTAATTAATTAATTATGAGTTTTAATAGGAGGGTTTATGTGTTTAGATTCTCTCTAAGTAAAGTTGAAAACATGAGAGATTCTGTATTCAAAAGACGGGTTATATAGCTGTGCATGGTACAAAAAGAAAACACATGTAAGTACCAAATATTACTCATTGAACAAAAATAAAGCATATGAGTCATATAAAACAGCTCTATAAACAAAAGTTACAAAATGCCTGGGAAAACTTAACTGATTCAATTGCTAGGCGTTATGTTCCACTTACGTGGTATTACTCTAGCAGGCCTGAAAAGTTTGCAGGATGCCAAAGGGACCCTAGTGTGAACTGCAGAGGAAGAGCATGAAGTGTAAGGGCTAAGTGTGCATGATAGTATCATCTTTTCCCCACAGAACATGAAACAGCTGAACAATGTGGTTTCAGCTTTCTCATCTCTTGGACAAACTTGCTTTGCAAGGAGATGTAGCCAAAATCATGGATTTCCTGCAGATCTTGGGCAGGAACGGGCTCATGGGAAGACTGGAGAACATGGGATTTTCATTTTAGCTTGTGTCAAAAGAATCAGGAACATAAAAACTGATTTAAATTCAGCAGAATTGAAATTCAGCAGAAATACTTTTGCAAAGATGTGATTTATGACTGATGTTCATCTTGACAGGACTCAGCTCTGTATAATCCTATGCATCATTTGAAGCTACTTCCACTGTCAGTGCAGGGTTTGGAGAGCACTCAGGGGCTAGCGAAGGTCTCAGTCAAACTTGAGACTGGGATGGCAGAGCCTCAGGTTTGGAAGACCTCCAGACTCCCAAAGTTTTCCACTGTGTCTCTCAAGGTATCTTCATGTATCTTCTCCCCTCTAGTGTGACCTCACCAATCCTCTAAAACTGCCACGTCCTCCTTGATTGCAGCAGATTCATTCTGTGAGAGGTTTTACTGGAGCTGCTGGGTAGAGAGCTAAAGTCCAAAGAGTTTCTGAAATTCAAACCCTGCCTTGATATGCACATAAGAGCTGAAAGGTACTTTCATCTCTACTATTTCTCTGTCCATTTAGAAGAAGAGAAAGCTACCTCGAATCCTTGTGAAGTCTAGGAGACTTGAAGAGTGAATTTTGAAGGTTTGAGCTAGTAGGATTGGATTGAACTCAGAACTAGTCTGACTGTGCGTCACTTCAGTGTTTCAGCTTGTCTTCAGCGTGTCACACAAACATAAACCCTCACACCAGCAAGATATGTGGTTGGAATTGCACTGGAATTGAGACTGTCCAAATTCAAAGTGTCAGAAACTGCAAGTCTAAAGGTCTACCTTACACAAGTAATTTTGCTGGCAATGTGATGCTCAGTATCTGCTACTGCAGACTGCTTAATGTGAGGCTCAGCTTGACGCAGTGGTATGAAATATAGCAAAGGTGACAAAGTTATCTCTGCTCTTGTTTATTGCCTGAATTCAGTTCCAGTGTTTATAAGACAAAGAACAGTATTCCAAAAGCAGGGGAAAAAATATATTTAATTCAGTAGTGCATATGAATAATACTTGAAAAGACAAATAGTGTTTGGTTTAGTTAATATATTGCTCATTAGCGAACCACAATACAGACATTTATTAAAAGACTGCAATCACCATGACAACCTGATAACATTTAGTCACATCATTTCCGAATATGATTATCCTCCTTAAAAACTTTTCTTTTTTTAATGAAAACAGAAGGCAGATTTCAAGTCTGTGGTCTGTTCTTAAGATAACCTGTAAGTTCCCCTCTTAAAAAATATTCAATTCAGTGGGAAAATGCAAGGAGAACTGAAGGAAAGATATAACTGGAAGAGAGGGAATATGTACTAAAATTGTAATCCCAAATTCAAGGAAAACCATGCTGTCCTACCCTGAAAAATCCATACAGAGTACGTGATTTGTACATATAATTTAGACTTGATGTGTTAACTTTAATATGGTCTTCATCACAGTGTCACAATCCCACAATGGAATGAGGGAACAGCTACGCAGATGTCACTGCAGGACAAAAGGAGATGGGAGACCAAGACCTTCGGGGACACTTATCTTTGCAGTCCTTCAGCAGCACAGCAAGGAAACCAGTTGCTAGTTCAGACCTGAAGGGTCTTCTGGGCAGGACTGTCTGGTCTTCAGACTGATTTATCCCTGAAATTCTGAAAGACTTAAAATGCCTCAGGATGTTGGGCAACAGATCACGTTGGGGGTGCAAAATGTGTTGTTGTAATGGAAAGAATGGGGAGGATGTTTGCTCTTTCTGCTGTGGGCTGTAGCTGCTCCTGGCAAGGGTCACGCTGGTACGCAAGGCAGTGCAGCTGTGGGTCAATGTGTGCAGTGCTCACACAACAGAGGCAGGCCAGCCCCCACTAATTCCTGGGAGGAAGGGAGATCATACTTCCCTGTTTTCCTGAGAACATTACCCACTTCATTTTCTGAAGCAGTCTACTCTAAGAGCACAGTAGCCCACGTTCGCTTGCAGCTAACATAGCAAAATGACGTGGCTTGATAAATAGGTTGAGTTTTATCGGTAACCTCTGCTGTCTTACACTGATTTACTATCATCATCTCAGGCACTGCCAAATTATTATTTTATTGGGAAGGAAAATAGAGGTACCACAAAGTGACACTTATTCCTAAGACGAATTTGGCAGGCAGCCGTGATAAGAAGGACTCAGTGGCCTGAGTGTGATCCTCCCAGCGGGACTGCTGCAGTGTGAGGATTCCCTTACTAGGATACAGCGGGAGCGGAGCCTGAAGCCCCCTTTGGCAGGCATCCATGGCATCTCGGTAGGTTAACGCTTTTGGGAGAAAAAGTTTGCAAGCTTCAAATGCGTGCAAACTCGCAATAGGATGGGTAATTAATTGTGATTTCCTGACAGAAATTGTTACAATTAGTTGGTTAAGCACTTCTGCTTCTGGTCCAGGCAAGTTGACTGCCGGCAGAGTCACTGGTCAGGAATTTACAGCAAGCCAGGGAGAAAGCATGCAAAGGCTGACAAAATAAATTTGGTTTGGGAGTCCGAATTAATTGAATTAATATTCAGAGCGGAAGTAATGTATTTTATTGTCGAGATGAATATAGATAGAGGGCCCAAACCCATACTTGAATTCAGAAAGCTTTGGATTTAGGGATTCAGCTTGATTTATGAAGACATTGGACCAGTCATCTTAAGTATATTTGATACTGAAATTTTGCACCATTGTTTCTGACTTCTGTACCTCACTGGGCAAAAAATACTCTCAGACCTTGTTTTCACGGGAACCCAGGGTGTGATTCCTTCTTGAAGTCAGTCAACATTGGTGCAGGGCTGAGCAGCCACTCCAAACTGCTAGCCTGCTTCATGCCTTCCCTGGTTCCTGGTTTTACACAAGAATGTGTGGGATGAGGAGACTTCATAAGGACTATTAATAATGGAGGCAATATATAAGACCTTCGCCATTATTATCCTGACTGCAAAACAACCCAGTCAAGAGCTTGAACATTAAAGAAAAGCAGGCAAATGGTCTTGAGCACAACAGTGTTGCCAGGGTTCAGGCTGAGAATGGTCTTTGAGGACCCCAGTCTGAAAAGCACAGATCGCCAACAGGTTTGGTGGGTGTTCTGCAGAACTGCAGAAGTCTTGGGGATGCTGGCCATTGCTCCCAGACTGATCATTTCTGGCAAGGCCATTTAGCAGATGGCCAGCCCACCAGTTTCCTGTGACAGGAAGAAAACATATGCAAATAATCCTCTTACTGCTGTGTATGCTTTGTGGAGAAAGCATGGCTCTGCTCAGATGGCTGTTGTTCAAACACAGGAACACTTTTGGCACAGGGAGCATTTGCAGACCCCTTGCCTTCAGGTTAGCTGGGGAGACACCACAAAAGGGTAAAGACCTCCAGGTTTTAGGGGCTTTGGCGTGCCCACGGGTGTTCTCAGTGGGATCACGCTGCAATATGAGCACAATTAAACCACAGCATGGATGGTGTCAGTCAGAGAAAGTGGCAGAAGGCAAGCAGCAAACAAGGCGCTCTTTCCACACCAGCCTTCCTCGCAGGCCCTGGCAGGCTGCTGGAGCACGTTTCCTGCCCAGCCCTGCTGGCAGTGGGATGGTATTTGGGAGTGTGGGATCCAAGGCAACGCGGCGCTGCACCAGGCACCAGCCTCCTACCTTTCAAAGAGATGCTGAGCTCCACTTGGCCCTCTGTGTGGTGGGAGTGGGAAAAAGGCCCAAGCTTTCTTATCTCTTATTTCATAATTTTATTGAAATATTGTGGCTGATTAAGTACTTGAGAATGGCTCTTCATGCAATTTTGGTTTTGCAAGCTCCTTAGGGGCAGGTCCTTGTAAGCCTGTGTTCTCCATTTCAGTATGAATAAAGGAGGCTATTTTAAACCAGCCTTTAGGAATTACAATTATGAAAACCCCATAAAATTATTCAGAATTCCCCTCCGTACACTCTTAATGCTGTCACACTAACCTTCTTCTGTTTTTAAATGATAAAAGTCTTTGTTCCCTAGCTAAGGACAAGGATCCAGCCCAGAACTACACATTTCATAAGAGTTATAAACTCCTCAAGACAAGTGGCTCTAATGGAAACAAAAACAACTCTGTAATGGTAGCAGGTGCAAAATGAAACAGTACATTAAAAATAGCCTGGCTGCATTCTCCAGTGGCATGAGTTCTACATGCATATCACTCCAAAATAATCCATTTATCCTTTCTCCCCTTGGTTGCGAGAAGCCAGTCCGTGCTGTGTATTCTGAGGCTCTGCAGGCACGGCTGTGAGAACTGAAGCAAAACCACAGCCCGCCAACCAGGCGCTCCCCTCTGCCTTCTTTTTAGCATCAGAACCTTTTCCCTGGCTTCTTCCTTCTGCAGGTGGGGAAAACATTTTGACAAGCCAATGCATCTCTTCAGCCTCTGATAAGTGCTGACTTTATTCCTAGGAGTATGAGGTTAAGTTAATTTGCATTTTGCCAAGCATAAATTTGGCTCTGGATCTGATCCTGTGGTTGGTGATCCCAAGCCACCCTGGAGTTTTGAGAGCTGAGCAGTTTTCTGTGGAAAAAGAAGCGTATTTCTCCTTTAAATTGCCAGCATTTCAGGAGCAGAACTCAGCTTTCGCAGACTCCACCCAGCCTTTCTGTAACTCCTGCCTGCCATTTCTTCTCCAGACCCAATCTTTCACTCCATCCTAGGCTTTCCTTCTTTTCATTAGGACTGATTTTTGGTGTCATCTGGTGACCTCACAGGATATATTTTAAGAATTCCTCTCCATGTTTGCACTTGCCAGTCAGATATTTGAGCCAGTTGCCTCAAAAGCAACAATGAATGTAAATGCTGCCATAGTGGTAAAATCATGGAAAACTGTCTTGGAACCTATGGATGCAATTTTGGGCAATCACCTAGCTTCATCCAATAGAAGCTTTTGTTTACCCTCTTCCTTGGAGGGCTCCTCTGGGTCTTGCTTGACTGCAAAAATATTCATTTTGCAAATGAGTGGCAACATCTGAATCAAAAATTCAGCCAAAATTAAAACTTCCAAGTAGTTCATCCTCATGCTAGTTGCTAGGCAATGGGAAGAGCTAAAAAAATGCCATTTTAATATTGTTAATAAAAGCAACCTTTGGAAGTTGAGTTGTTGATTGCTCATATTCATTCTTTTTCCCCTGGGTTGGTTCTCATGCCAGATTTGTTGATCTCAGCAGACAGGGTTGCAATACAAGAGAAGACCCAGAGTAGACAAACTGAACCACAGTCCCAGTAATTTTAGTGGGGGTAGGGTTTGTCTGTAGACTTCCTCCTGTGATCCAACTTGTGTCTCTGCTGCTCAGTTCAAGGTCTGTCAGGCCATGTATTCAGAGGATGTCAATGAAGTTCATCTGCTGACGGCTGAACATTAGTTTATCTAGATAAATGTTTCACAGGGCATTTTCCAGCAGCTTCTGAGCTGCAGTCAGTGAGCCCAGAGATATGAGGCCCTTATTGCAGTTGGTTCATATCACCCATCATAAATCAACTCTTCTAGCGTAACTCAGTTTGTCACAGCTTAGTGTGGTCATGTTATGCAGACTTGGGTGACTTGCTGTCACAGGGATTCACCCATGAGAATGCAGAGGTCCTGGGTGCTTGGGGACCTGCTCCCGCCCCTGTCCCAGGGGTGCAAGCAGCAGAGATGATGTCCTGGCCAGCGTGAGCAGGTCACTTGTGGAGGTCCATGCAGGGACACTTTCACCTGCTGAGGTTTATAAAGAGCAAAAATAGTTAATTTGCTTAAAATAATACCTGCCTTTCAAAGCAAACATGCCAGGACCCACAGGAAGGCCTGTTTGACACTCCAGTAATCAGCTCTCTTCTGTGTGGGGCTGCTCTCCTCTGATGGCTGGACTGTGCCTGGTGAACTCGATGTTTACAATACCCTACAGCAGAGAGGAGAAAAGGCTTTACTTGCCCACCTGCTATGGTCAGCCAAGCTCACCTGCAATGCATGTTTTTCAAATGCAGTTTTCAGGAACTCCACAGAGTCTAAATTGGGAATTACATTGATAGAGCCAGTCTTGTCCATCAGCATTTGCAATCTCGTGGAGCACCAGCAAAGTGGCTGGGGACACCGGCCAGCACTTGGTTAGCCAGGCTTTATTGGCAGATGGTCAACATAGCATAGCCCTTCCCCATGGCTGAAGAGTTCTGTAAGCTTGGAGGCCTTGCTCATATTCCAGATCCATGCTTTGTTTATATTTTCCTTGTCCTGAACAAAAATTGGCCCCATTGTGTGGGAGCAACACTGGAAAAGAAAAACAAGAAACATCCACCGAGGGAAAATGGATATTGTGGGAGCTGAGGAAATGCACATACTTTGCTGATTCCATTTTCTGATGATGTCAGAGTCAAAGAATATCTCCTAAAAAAAAAACCTTGGCAACTTGGAATCAAAAGCTCTGTTCATCACAGTCTCTTGTTAAAAGAAGAAATGTAAACACTCTCCCTTGCCACCCCCTGCTTCCCCCCAAACTCCAAGAAATTAAATCTGGCTCCATTTGGATGGGCCCTCAGATGGAATCAAGAGTATGTCTCCAGGGAGGGAGGCGTTAATGTACCGGGGGAGGGATGGAGCAGGGGGGGGGGACAGGAAAATTTGATTGTGCTATGTGAAATGCAGGGATCCAAGCTGCTGCTTCTCATGGAGGCTGAAGAAGGGCAGCCTGACACTTTACAGATTGGGTGTAATACACAGGAAATTTGTCCTTTCTGCCAGAGCAGTCTAGGGATAGGGCTACCCACACCCCTCCCCAGTCACTTTGCTTGGCTGGTAAAAGCTCAGGAGAAAAGGGTTAAATAAATGTTTGTGATATGATAAGGTGCTTGTTTATTCAAGGGATGACAGATTATTGGCTCCCAAGGCAGGGTTGAAAAATAGTACAAAGGAGCTGGCGTTCCCTTCACTGATGTGATTTCCTCCTAAGGTTTTGCTCTTTGGTAGGAACAATATGCGCTGGGAATTAAGAGGGATGACTTTATTTCAGACTGGAACAGACAGACTAAGAGCTGTTTTCTGGAGTCACTGACTCTGTTTTTGTTTTCATGGGTTGCTTTTTTTTTCCAGGTTTTTTTTCCTTTCAGCTGAACGACTTCTCCCAAACTCTTTGGAAATGAGGTTATCTCTGATCCGGGAGGAACACCCAGCATGGCAAGCTGACTAGAACACTTCAGATTAGGGGTTTGACCCTTTTACTTTGTACATAATTTTCTATTTTATCACCACGTCTCTAAAGCTAGCTCCTGCTTCTCTGCCCTTGGATAAGAGCTCAGGTCCTTGCCGAGGGCTGCACATAAGTCAATAAAAGTGGGGCATTACAGCAGAGCTGACGGCTGCCAGAGGACTACATGCATGTTTTGCAGACCAATTTCTCCTTTTACAAAAGTGCTGGTGAAATCCAGAGCAGCCTTCTTTTATTCGAGTGCACTGGAGAGACACGGAGCTGTAGGGTGCAGCCAGCCAAGGTGCCTCTGTGAACTGGAGCTCTGGGAGTTTGCTGCACTGGGAATGTGGGGCCAGGCCCCTGCAGTTAACCCCGCAGACTCGAGCTTTGAGCAGATCCTGGACACACCTTATAGATAAAGATAGAAAAGGTGCCACTTTGTGCCCCAGTTTTAGATGCCCTAAATTGTCTTTTATTACACCTCAAGTACTGGCTGGGGTGAGCTCCACCCTCTACCACAAAATGTTTTATTCCAGGGGCTGGGGAGGATGTCAGGGAGAGGGCGCTGCGCAGAGTCGGGGTCTTCCTTCCTGACCGTGTCACTGCCCGGGGCTGGCGGCGATAGCAGCAAGGGCCTGACCACTGTGAGAACTTCTGCACACCAGGAGGAGGTGGAGATTTGGGTGACATCAAGTGTTTCCCATCACTTGTGTCATCCTGAAAGCGATTCGCCGGCCGAATGCCCGCAGCAGCAGGATGACTCTCCACCAGCGCCATCGGCCAGGAGAGCTCTTCACATTGAAACTTCACATTATTAGGACAAATACACATTGTCTGGTCACAACACATCAAAAGGCGAGGGGGGGCTTTCTCAGCAGAGCGAGACGTCTGTGACAGCCCGTCGGCAGGGGCGGCAGCAGCGGAGATGTCGCACTGCTGACATCAGCGCCCGGGCTGTCACCCGGAGGCGCAGCAGCGATGTTCAAGCTGCACCGAGCTGGGGAGAGCACGCTAGCTGCTGCTCGTCTGGAAAACCAGGCAGCAGTTCCCATGATCCTGGAGTAAATGACAGTTAAGCCACACATTTGTTTTCAATGCTTGGATCTGGCACTGGATTCCTTTTTGAATGAAAACTATGCCAAACATCTTTTATAATTTTTTTTTCCTCAAGCAAATATGTGAGCAATCCAGCAGCGGAGTGCCAGAAGCATTTGCTTTCCTTCCTAAGAAGTGGGGTAAAGGAAAAAAAACACCAACCACATATGCACACAACAGATTTTATTTAAGGCTTAAAAGAGGCCAAGTCATTTTAAACATTGGTAGGACTGGGCTATTGAACTCTGCTCCTGTGTATATATGTGCATGTGCAAAGGCAGAGTAAAAATGCACGCATTGGGGTATGCATGGAAAAACTTTAATGCTGCCTAGTACTTTCAGGTACTCCACTGCCTTGCAAATAACTATACATGCATAAAATTAATGAAAAAATTAAAAATGTTCTGAATTAAAGCTCGAGGCCAGAATTTGGCTCTTGGAATGAGAACTCTAATTCATTTCATGGGTAAGCCCAGGAGTAAACCATGGAGCTAGCAGATCCACATGTGTCTTCAGTGCTGCAACAGTGTGGGCCCAAGCAGCAAAAACACTGCTCTTAAAATCCTTGGAGCCGTACACAGTCTTAGCAAACAAAGATCAAGCAGAGGTGCAGGCTGCACTAGAAGGTGGATTAGTGTTCAAAGGCCGAGTCAAAGGAGAAAGGAGATAAGGTGAATGGTGTCATACCAAAGACAGCTATTAAATGTAGTGGTAATCTGCTGAGCCACGGCCAAACAGAGCCTTTTCACCTAGTTGTATGTGAATAACTCAGGGACAGATGGGAGCTGAGGGGGGAGAGGGTGGGTAGGGTATGGAGGGTTGAAGGTCTGTCTGAAGGCTTGTTCCTCAGCATTTCTAGGCACACAAAATCCCCTTCTTCTCTACCTTGACTGGTCCTGCTGTAGCTGCTGTGGTACCTAAGTCCGCCAACTTGCAGGAGGCTTAGCTGAGCATTTAACTCAGAAAAGCACTCACCATTCCCTGGTCACTCATGTATGGTGTGTGGGCACCTTCCCAACCCAAAACCCCAGGGAAGAGGGGTCTGTAAGTCTTGTTTCCTCTACAGCTCTTCACTGTAGACTCTGCAAATATAACTTTTCTGCTCCTAACAGCATTTAATCATGAATGGTTAAATAATTTGTACTGGCTTAAATTTCCTTTGACCCTCCTATTAAGATATTTCTTCTTAATTAGTGTTCAGTTGTTAACATCTTAAGAGAAACTCTTTGTCAGGTTTCTGCTACAATATTTCATTAGACTCCGTTTGGATCTTGTTTCTTTGGGCAACCTTAATAGCTCTTATGACCCTGTTACCTGTCTGAATGGTATTTTACTTCCAGCCTCTTATTGTCTTTATATCTTCTGCCTTGCTGCTACAACATTTACTAGGGCCAGGAAGCCAGATTGTCCTAAACTCAACTCCTGTGCTCATTCCCATGTCAATAAAAAGACATCAGTATTATTTTATCTGTACAAGAGCACCACATAGCCTTTGAAATGCCACTTAGCCCCCTTCACCCCATGCCCATGATGTTTCCACGGGCAGTTTACCATCTGGTGTGCTGTGGGTCAAATACTCAGGAAGGAACATCGCCTACATATATCCCAGAGGATTGTGTTTGGTAGTTTAGAGCAGGTATTTCTAAAATCTTTTAGAGAGTTATCCCCAGTGCTCGAAAACTGAGTGGTAGTAGTGTTTCTCTAGCTGTGGTGCAGTCCTGTCCCTGTCTGTGGAGTGGAGTCAGTTCACACCAGGGGCTGAACTGGTTTGAACAAACATTGTAAAATATCCAGCTCTGCAATGTGTCAGTAATCTCTGCCAATAGAAATAATCTTACATACATCCTTCAGTCCTTCATCTGCCATTTATGTTTTTCCACAAAAAAAAAAGGAGGGGGAGTTTGGAATTTTATTACATGTACATGCTCCTTCCCCAACCTATATGAACAAATTATCCCAACCCAGAAAGTAACAGCTCAGGATGCACATAATTTCTCCTGTACAAGGAGAAAAATAGCGTATCAATGGGATTGCATATTTTTAGTTCCAGCTTTTGTTTTCAGGATGCTTTTTCAATTTGTGGGTCAGGTTAAGTAAAATATTTCCATTCAGTGCTTCACAGAGAACAGACACCCCTCTGGCTGCTGAGCCATTCCTCTTTTTGGACGTGAAGCTGGTCTTCAACCAAGCCTGGGTAACAGGTTAACAGAAAGTCAGGGGAAGGTCTTGTAGGATGCAATAATTCTTCGCTAAGAGACTATGTGGAACCAGAGGAGAAGGAAGTTATGTCCTCAGGCTGTGTCTTTGCACCGTCCTCAGTCCCTGCTGGGGGGGACCATTAGCCGAGGCTGAGCCTTAGACCCCTCACCCAGGCTGCTGCCATTCAGCACTGGCTGGATTCTGACACCAGAACCTTGCTTGCCAGGCTTGCATAGGTCAAAGTATGTGCTGGGCTGTAAACCCCAACACCCAGCCACATGCAGGGTGTTTCATTACGTGGGGGAAGGAATCAAGGGAGCTCTTAACCCAGTCAGTCACCATGTCTCCAACTCTCATCCCCACAGGCCAATTTTTGCAGCCCAGAGCCTAGTTTCACCATATCCTGCACCAAAACTGTGCCACTGAGTGTGGCATGTGCCTTGTTTGCCCCTGCCCAACATGGCACACAGCCATGCTTTGATCACTGTCGTGACTCATAGAGCTTCCTCCTCCTTTGTACTCCCCACCCAAGGGATCACATGCTGAAAGCAATGATTATTTGGTTGCTGATGCAGTTCTGTGACGATAGGGATCGGAACAAGTGAGATTTTGATTACAGCCTTTTGAAGAAGAGGCAAAGGCTGCTGTTTACCTCATGCCCCAGTTGCCGACAGCCACACGGCTTCCCGGCACTGCCTCTGGGGTGATGGCCAGTCTCCAGTTCATCAGCCCGGCTTTGTCCCCTGAGAGGTGTCGTTCTGCCCAGCACAGGGGGAATTCCTTCAGTTGCAGGGAAGCAATCAATCACATAGGCATACTGTCTCTAGCTTGGTGGCACTAGCCTGTCGGGGAGCACCCCCAGGTCCTCCTCCCTGCTCCCTGCCAGATACAGACAGCGCTGCAGGAGAACTAATGATGCCGAAGCAGCCCCAACTTCTGGAATTTCCTGGCTTCTCATAATCTTAACATCTCATTAGCGTTTATTTGCAGATGCATATCCTTGTTCTCTTCTCACACAGGCTGCTGTAAATCACTTTTGACTCTGCTGCAATCACTGCCATCACCTCAGAAGGGAAAGGCCAGTTCCCAGAGGCAGAGGGACTGTTGCAGGAGTGTCCTCATCACCACAGCCTGAGACTCTGAACTAACTGTGCCATCTCCAGAGGCCAAAGTCAAAGCCAGCTCCTCGTTTGAACTTTCCTTTCATCACCTGGCCAAGCGCTGGAACAGGCTGTGTAGGGAGATGATTGAGTCACTATTCCTGGAGGTATTTAAAAGATGTGTAGATGAGACACTTGGGGACATGGTTTAATGAACTTGGCAGTGCTGGACTTGATGACCTTATGGGTCTTTTCCAGCCTAGAGCATTCTATGATCCTATGATCTCTCCAAACCAAATTCACAGAATTTCATGGACTTGCCCTTTGCTAGCTTCTTCTTGGAAGTAGGGCCACCACATCACCTTCTATTGGCGCAATGGATTCAGCCAGCCTTTTGATCAATGGAAGAGATTTTGGCAAACCCACTTTGAGCAAGCAAATACTTTATCTGAATGCAGAAAGAAATCATTAATATTATATACACTAGAAAGGCATGTGGCTTTATTTTTAGCAGAGTAGGAAATACTGAAGTTAGCATGGTTATTCCAAGGTTGAAGATCAAGTGGCAAAATGGTTAAAGTGTAAACAGGACTGGAGAGAGATGAAACAGGGAGCATCTGTCTTCTCCTTAGTTGTTCATGGTGATCACTTATAGTCAATACTTCTGTTATGATGATAAAGCTGCATTTTAAATAGAGATTTGTGTTTGATTAATTAGTCTCCAATTATTGTTAAGAGTACAAGGTTGTTCACTCATAGCACACAGTGTCAATTATTGCATTAAATGTAGATTATCAAAATGACAGGAAAATCTCTTGTTCAGCAGAAAATCCTAACCACACTCTTTTATAAGATTTCATCTCCTCTTCAGTGAGAGGCCCAAATATCCAACTGTGGAGGAGAGAGGCAGAGGCAGAAGAGATCTCATTGATCACTGGCTTGAGCTGGAGGTGGTCATCATTGTCCAGCTCTGCATTCAAACTTCCTTAAGGATCAAACTTTCAAAAGATCCAAAAGACTAAAACACAAGCCTGTTTGCCAAGCTATATCCTCTTCCCCATTCTGCTGCTGAAACTTCCCAAGATTCTTCCAACCCATCCCCTCAAGTTCCTCTTTGAGGGCGGCCCAGGTACCTGGTGACAGCCTGCCACCACCCCATCATTCCATCCCATGGTGTGGCCAAAGCTGCCCTCAAAGAGGCACCAGCACGGAGAGATGTATCAGCCATCCCTACCTCCAGCATTTGCTCAGGGATTCAGACCTTCACATTACGGCCAAGGCCTTGCTGCTGAAAACTGAAGCTCCAGAGGAGCTTTTTCTGCCCTACAGAATGGCTGCCTGGTGCAGTGTCCCAGATGCTGCACCCTGCCTGTCCCGGCAGAGAAGGATATTTTCCTCTTATGCTCCTCGGAAAACATTCTTCAGATAAAACTGAGTCCATAACTCATCAAAATATACTAAATTACAGGAAAGCTGTAAAAGAAGAAACCTATAAACTGTATGCAGATACAAGATACACTGAAAGATGCAACCATAAATCAATATACACCTCATAAGAAATCTTCCTATACTTAATGTATACAAAATATGAAGCAAATAAACATATATCACTGCATATTCCTACAGGCTGTTTTGGTTTGGTTGTTTGTGTTTTGTTTTTTTTTCCTCAGTCTGAGATTAAAGCTAGCATCACAGATTTATTCTAGTGGAAAGGCTGATGTTTGTGTGAAGTGAACTCTTTCTTTGTTTATGTAACCCCAGGTTTTCAGCTACTTTTTCAAGTAACTACCTCTTCATATTTGCTGGCTGACAGAAATCATTAACTCTGTTTCACAGCTCTAGTTGCAGTCAGGATGATACAAGCATGTGGTTAAGGGGATATTAAAGTAGCAAAACTGTCTTGTGAGGACTCCTGTCCCTAAAGGTGGCAAACTGTGCTGTTGGTCTGTGGCCTAGGTGTTCCACAAAGGGGGAAGAGGGAAAGTGGGAGTTAAAGACTCTTGTTTGTGCAATGTTTTCTCTCTGAAAAGACAATGCCTTTACTAATATGCTTTAATTTTTGGTTGGTTCTGAAGTGGTCAGGCAGTTTGACTAGATAAAAGTCGTAGGTCCCTTCCAACTGAGCCATTGTACTCTATTCACCTTCTTCTCTCTACCTTGTGTTGTAGAACATCTCCTGAAGCAGGAATTTTTACTTTCATATCTTTGCAGTGGCTGACTTTTGCTTTTCTTTGCCACCACATCACCGAAGCACTGGAAAGGAAGACATGTGAGTGCAGGGAGAATACCTGTGCTGCTGAAGGTGACCCAAAACACTGTCCATCCTCCCACATGCATCCTGCCACACTGTTCGCACCCTGCTGGATTCAGCCTGATGTGGACCCGTAATTAAGGATGGGGTGAGTGCCATGGGCCTAAACAACAGAAGAGATGTTCTGAGTACAGTGAGCGTTTCTGGTTCATGCTGCCCACCAAGGATAACACGCATGTCCTTGCCATTCAGGTTAGAAGGGAAAGTACTATAATTTTTCTATGCAACAAGTACAATTCCTGCAGAACTCTGCAGCCTATTTTAAACAAGGGATTAGCAAGCACTATCAGGCCAGTCTCACACCATTTTTATCAACATTAATGTAAAAATCACCTTTCATGTATATATTTATCAAATCACCACTTACTGTCCCACTTTCTCAAAAATACTTCTTTCTGTTTCTGATTTTAACATAACTTCCCCATTTTCTTTTCCCCCCTCTAAAACAAGACGTTTCTTTTTTAGCTGGTTGGCTGCTAAAAATATATGAAATATTTTTTACACACCTTGCCAAAAGTTGTCCAAAAAGAAACAGTCACAGGGTCATGTAAATCCAGATATGTCATGGCTGTAAGGGTAGTGGGGAGAGAAGCTTGTCTGTAAGTGGGGGGTATGATTCATTTGGATAACAATAGAGTCCACTGCCCTTTTCTACCAAATGTTTTTAGTTTGCCTCAAATAAGTCATTGTCTAACTTGCATAAATCATTCCATCGTTTCTTGAATTATTGTTGGATATTTGGGAGAAACATTTTTTGGTTTTTATATTGCAAAAAAAAAAAAAGGGGGAGAAAAAAGCCGATTGCAATAATTTCCAAATAACACTTAACTCCTTGACACAAGGTCAGCAAGAGGGTTCGGAGTGTTCATGCATATGTGTGTGTGTGTGTGTGTTTTCTTTCTAATCTTTGAGCTGTTCCCTGAGAGACACATTGAGAACTGGGGCTTGTCTGCTGACATGTTTTACACAGCTGATCCATTAGGATCCTGCTCTTCCTAGCCTCCCTGGCACCGCTTTGATCAGCGACATGTTTTTTAAAAAAAAAAAGAAAAAAAAAAAAGAAAAAAACCCCGAAAAGAGTAAAAGGCGCTTCTCTGATCAGGAATCCCTCCCCTCCACTAAATCATCCTGGGCACTTTAAAGCCATAGGAATCACTGAGGGACCCTTCAGCTCTGGGAGGCTTCAGGACAGCTCTACGCTAAAACATCCAGACGTGAGCCAGCAAAATCGTTTGCCCAATGGCCTCTTCTGCCTGGCTCTGTGATTAACCTCTTCCCAACCCATTGGGAAACCCTCTGCCATGTCTGCCTTCCCAACAGATACATTCCAGAGGGGCTTGGTGCCCATCACACACACCAGGCATGAAGAACAAATGCCAGCACAGCTTCAGTTCCCTTCCTGCTTGCAAAAACTTGCCTCACCTGGAAAATTTGGCTGCTGCAGGATATTGTTTATGCCTTTTTGTTTGGGGGGGGAGGTGTGGTTTGGTTAATTTGATTTTGCTGAGCACTTTTACAAAAGTTGGTCAGAAAATCCTATGGCTGTGGGAGGTCATGCTGGGGGGAAAAGAAGAGAGAGGACATTATGAACAAGAATGGGTTCAGATGCGTGTGCTTAGCCTGCCACTCTTCTCCAGGCCAGATGACCTGGAGATGAAAATGCAACTGACCTTTCCATATATCTCAGCCAGACTAACATTTGACACCACGCACCGGGGGCACAGAGATTATGGATGGGCTGTGGATGGTACAAAGAGGGTGAGTAATGCTCTATCCACGTGGAAGCACCCTCTGACAACACACAGGGTAGACACAGCCAGGCTGTGGTGGTGTCTGCACTGTAACCCCTCACAGCACATACACACAGTGCCAGGCAAGACCTCACCAAGGGGTGAGTGATCTCTTGTGGGTTAATCCCACTGGCCAATGCTAGGACTTTCCTCATCCGGCTCAGCGTGATATCTTGCTCTCTGTGCTGCTGCGCTGATTGTACTGGGAGGCACCAGATGCAGCAGTGACTGTCTGCTGGCAGATGTCTCCACTTTGCTTTGTGGTAAGCCCTGTATGGTACACACCATTTCTTTAGCTGTTAGGTACCACTTGGGAGCGTTAAAATCCCAACATCTTCTTTGGAAAGAGGAGAGGGGGACTGTTGTACAAGGGTCCCTAGCAGTGGGTGGGGAGGTGGGGAGTTGGTCAGGTGTGCTGCTGCTGCTGTGACCATCCAGATCAGCTTCCTTCTCATCCCTCCTTTTTAATATCCATGAGCCTGGTGGGGTCTTCACTTTGATCACTTGCTGGGCAACTAGTGATAAACATCTCATGGTAGGGACGGAGGAGACTAACAAACAAAATATTTGTTGCTGCTTTCCAAGACAAAAAGAAAAGTATTCACTGGGCTTGTTCTTTGCCATTTTGACATCTCAGTGGGATGGAGAGCAAATATACCCAAGGAAATATGGCAGTTTGAACCCCGAGTAAGTACTCTGTGGTATTCAGCAGGAGCAGGTATAGTGCCATGGTGGTACCAGCATATGGTGGTACTGATTGCTCTCCCTTGTTCAGGTCTTCAAAGTCACTGCAGTTTGCAGGAGATGGAGCACATACCAGACATTGCAGAGATCCAGATGAATTGTCCACTGCTCAAGGAAATCCCCTAAATTATATTTTTAGCAGCTTCTCTTTCCCTCACCCATCTCACCCCCACCCCACATTAATTCCTTGCCTTTTTTGAGCATTTCTCACTGACTTGAGTGTTGAGAGGAACCTTTTGCTCTGAATATCCAGTGTGCCCTCTTTATTTGGTTTACAGAACAAATCAGGATATTGTGATGGAAGATGTGATCTTGAGAGCCTTCTTGAAATTGATATTTTGGCAGCGCAGAAGTTGAGGAATCACTGAAATGTACTTTCTTTTTTTCCATACTCCTGCTGCTGGCTCATACATAGCTCTGTGATTCCCACATCCAACTCTGCAAAGCATCCGGGTATAGCAGCTTGTCTTTAAGGCAAATTTGAGAGAGTAAACAAGTTTTACCTTTGGCTTGAGGCATTTGCAAGAGTTGGAAGATGCCGTTATTTACCTTGTTTTGGGGAGGCTTTACTATGTCAAATATTGGTAGTGAAATTTCCCCTATTGTTCACATTTCAACTTGAAGTCCCTGCAGCCTGGTGGGCACCCCTAATCTGCATCCCAACCACCCCATTTTTATCCTACAGGTCCTCTCTGACATGGCACTTGTGTGCTTTGTTAAGCAGGCCAGGTTTAACAGAGAATTAAAGGAAGAGCACAAATCCAGTCTCAGTTCACTTAGACTTCAGTCCAGCCTGTGGCTGGAGGAGGATCCCTTCAGCTCTAGGTTTTCCTCACAGTATAAATCCCTGTGACTGGATCCCATAAAACAGTCTCATAAGTTCCCTAAGAATGTGTCGGAATTCCAGGTCTAGCATGCCTAGCCCTCACAAAATGGGGTAGCTGAAATCAGCAGAGTGAAAAGAAGCTAAACACCTTAGTAAAAGCAAGGATTAAGGGGGGGAAAAACAAGCCACATTAAGAAAACACCCATTTCTTTTTCAGGCCATTTGCAGATAAATGACCTCTGTTCTTCTAATTAAAGAAAATGTGCAATTAGCTTAATCAGATCTGTGGGAAGAAAAGCAGTCGCTGAGTCTCAAAAGGCAGGTTCTGAGAAACTGCAGCCAACTTTTCCTGGGGCCGACTGGAGACACTACATCAGAAACAGCATGAGCCCTGCCAAAGACTTCTTCCTGTGAAAAATGATGTTTCAATTTAGGCTCCTGTATATTGTTTTCCTTAATCTCCCTCTCACTTGCTTACTCACTTGGTCTCTCTTGCTCTTTGACACTCTAAATAGAAGCATGAAGAGGTATTGCCTTGTACTGATAGGGGGCAATGCATACTAATTTCCTAACGAAGCACGATTGAGTTTATCATCTCAGTTCCCCATCAGCCTTCATGTTCTTTGTGATCCTCGAACAGCACACAATATCCAAAAGCATTCAGCGGCTAGAAATTAGGACTTTCCTTCAGGAAAGGAAAATTGGACTTGTGGAATGGGGAAAGGTCTTGAAACCCTTAGTGCTTGTGGGGGTGAAGGTCCTGAAAGCTAAATTCTAGTGAGGAAGCTGGGCTCAGAGATCAGTCCCTCCTCTGTAAAGACAAAGTGGGAAATGGTGCAAACTGCAGGGCCACTGCCCTTAACCCTAAGCCAGTAACCTCCTCTGGCTTAGTCCACAGGCATTCAAAGAATAAAAACAGGGAAGGAAGAAACATGCACCACATTAGAAGAAAAAAAAGTGGTTTTAAAGCATTATTTATTCAAGTAGTTTTAAAGTCCAGTGTTCTTCCTAAAAGCGGGGATAATCCCTTTTAGTCAGGCAAAGAGACAGCCCTACAACATCTTGCCAAACCCACAAAGTGGGCTGAAACTGGGTAAATGGGGACACAATTAATTGTCAGAACAAATAGCCCTGATTCTGCCCAATCCTAGCCATGCATTTCCAAAGGGTATTTTCAAGGTTGTTTTCAGCCATCTCTGCTGGCACGCAGGCATTTTATATTTTTCTGAATGTTGCTCCTAAGAAGTGAGAGAGGGATACAAAGTCCATCCGTCCTCCCCCCCCAGCCCCTCCCATCCCTATTTACCTGCAGAGGGTGGTGTTTGGATCAGGGTTTGCTGCCTCTGCTGCACTTCCAGCGCAAGAGATGAAGACCACATTGGTGGCTATGGCTCCTGTTTCATCCTCTTCTTCTTCCAGGACAATTCCTCAGTATCTGGCCAGTGACCACCACTTGTTCACCAGTGCTTGCTCCTCTTCATGCCCACCTGCAGTTCAGCTTGTTGTTGACGTGCCTCACAAGACCTGGGCTGATATTTCATGTGGGAGTTTTCCTTGCCACAGCAGTTGATAATGTACTGGTTTGCCCAGTTCAGATGTCTCTTTTCTGTCCTACAGGAGTGACCTTGACTCTTCAGAGTGACTGGGTTTTGTGGGGAGCACAATTCCATCTTTACATCTGTATCTGCAGGTGCAGGTGTGAGCTGAAGATGTGCCAGAGGAAGTGCCTCCATGAACTTTATGTGCTGGTGAAGCTCTGGTTACTCATATGCAGGCAGTAAATACCCCCAAACCCAGACTTTTTTTCTGATTCTTGGGGCATCTTTGTTTCTAAACCCTTCTGTCCCAAAGATTTTCAGTCTTTCTTATAGATATTTTATAGAAAAAAAATTATTTCAAAATGTTCTTGATCTTTGTTGTAATAGATTTTTTTTCTTTAACAAGCAAATGCTTGGTTTTTCAGCTATGGGTTGGGGTTTGGTTTTGCTTGTTTGCTTACAATTTTCCACCTAGAGAGAAGTGCAGTTCAGAAAAACAGCAATTTCCTTGCTCTTGCCTATGCTTTCTTGTTGACTCCTTCCTAATTTTTTTCCATTTCTGGATAAAGGGAAAAAAGTCAGGGTTAAAAATAAGGATGGGGCCCTAAAATATCTCCAAACCAACAATAGGAAACGGATGTGTTTAGCTGTTGGTTAGTTTCCAAAAATCCGAAGGAGGTAATACTTTATGTTAAAAATATTTATTAGCTCGGGTTATGAACACATTCAGATAAAAAGCCTGTTGCCTGAAGTGTGAGGCAACAAATAAGCTAAACCTTGACTATTCTGCATCATGTAATGAACGTTTTGGTGCAAAACTGGAACCTTTTGACCAGTCAGGAGGCAATGATGTGCAAGTCTGTGTCACACAGCTCCACGTGCTGTGGATGGGATGGATTCAGCTTTGTTTTCACCCCCAGGTTCACTTCCGAGAGCTCCGGTGTGCATAGCAGGGACTGCACCCAGTGCTGGCCACTGATTTTACCAGCCACCAGCCTGTGAGGTGGCTTGAGAGAGCAGGGGTTCTGCTTGCATCCACGGGTCCCAGAGGACCCCCGGGTATTTGCCTGGTGTGGCAGGGCCAGCGGGCTCCCTGCCAGCAGCTCTGAAATGTTGAGAGCTGGAGGCTGGCCCGAGTCTCTGCAAAACCCCATCACTAACATTTCTGACAAGATAAACTGCATTTTGAATGTAGAGATGACCTTGGTAATCAGAAATAAATCAGCAGGATAATCAAAATTGATGGGTAAGTCAAATCTAGAAAATTTATATACTGGAGCCCTATAGAATAGCTTGGAAATCCCCATAAGTAGGGTCCTGGCTGAAATTTTGGTCCCTTTGCTGCAGTAATTTAAACTTTCTATTTACTTTGGCTCTTCTCAGTCCAATGACTTGGCCTGATCAAAATGCTTTGATATGTCCAGCAAAAATAAAAAATATAAAAGTCCAAGGGTAGTATCTTGGTTTAGGACAACTGTGAACATGAAATTTAATCCCGGGCTTTGCAAGATGGACTCTCCAGAACGTACTGGAGGGGAAAGCAATTATTACAGCATTTAAAAAAAAAAAAAAAAAAGAGAAAGAAAGAAAAAATGGTCCTTCCTTTTCACTTTGCTTTTCAATGTCCTGTAATTTGGGCCAAAGCAAACAGTGCTTACGCCACTACTGATGTTCGAAGTTCATGTAACGCTGCCGATGATACGTACATTAACACAGCAGTCCCTGGAAAGGAAAAGCAAGTGTAATTTGTCCAGAGTGTGGAAAAAAGTGCAGTACAGAATGAAGCTGGTCCTCCCACTACTTTATTTTATTCCCTGCTGTTAATTGCTTTCTCAGTACCCTTGCTTTTGTCCTTTTGACACGCAGGCTACCACCACACTGCACAGCTACCAGTGCTGAAACTGCTCCAAGATTCATTATCCCTTAAACAATCTCAGCTCTGGAGGCACTGCTCTGACACTCTTCTAAAACCTCTTTACTGGCTACAGGGTAGTTAGTCCTGCTTCATATCAGTGCAGGGAAAGTAGAGTCAGGCCAACTTTCTGATCTACTCAAGCCTGACATGTGGTTTACTCCGCTTTTATATCAATCAAGAATTTGGCCTTGAGATCTCCACCCTCTTGGTTTGACCTAGAGTTAAAACAAAACAAAACAAAACAAACCACTTCCAAATCTGTACCTCTCTTCTCTGCCTGTCCCTCATCCTATCCAGACCCTACTGCATACACTTCATGTCTGCAAATTTAATCAAAGTCCTGAACCACTTACAGGCCGTTTGTTGCTTTCTATTATATTTGGTGCTTGAGTTTACATATATCTGTCTTCTTAAAAGCATTTTGGAGAGAAGCATCACTTTTTTGCAGCACTGATAAATATTTTTCCACTGAAATTGCTGTGAAGTAAAGTTTATTTTAGCTAACAAGAAGAGATGTTCTTTCTGAAGCCTTCCAGGGATTAGTTTCTGGTTTTCATTGGCAAAATGGGCCTGAGAACTGTGTATTGAGATTTCAGTGTCTGCAGTTTTCATTTTGATGCCCAATATTTCTGGTTTCTTCTAAGGGGTTGCTCAATGCTTGAGTCATATCTTCAGTGCCATAACCCAATAATCTTCCTTCAAAAGCACTTTCTGCCAATTTACCACCATGGGCTCTGAACAACAAATTTGACATGGCATAACATGGCAACTCCTTCAGAAGTTCTGTGAAGGAGTTTCCATCTCAGTCTTTCTTTCTTGGGATGATATATTTGAACATAATAAACAATGTGGGACAGGGTTGTTATTTTCTGACCAATCTGTTTGCAAATTTTTTATGCCCTTAAAGATATAAAGGTAACAGCGCTTAATTTGGGTAGCTAGCTAACAAAAGATACCAGCAGTACTAACCAGCCTGCAGAGAAGATTAACAGCCAGGTAATGAGGGGCAGGATTGGGAGAAAGATACCAAAAGAATTACAAACTGTATTTTTGGTATGTGCATCAAAGACGGAAGATTATTGAAGATCTGTTTGGAGGAGTCACGTAGGGGGCCCACGTGTGAAGTATCAAAGGAAAGGGACTCAGTTCATTGACAGGTGTTGAAGATGGAAGTTTATTGCTTAACAGCTCAGGAAGACATTAAGGAAGGTATGGAGGCATATCAGAGAAAAAAAGTCTTTGCTTCCACACCATGAATTGCATCTATTCCCTGGTTTCCTAACCAGAAATGACCCCATGAAAAAAAGTTGTGCTAGTGGGGAATGACACAGCTAGGCCATATGAGCATGCTGCATCTAAGTCTGAGCCATCTAACCATCCTTCTCTGAGCATGGAGAAAGACTTCTTGGATGGCGTTTTGGGGAGAGGACAACCTCAGCAGGAGGTCTAGCTTAGGGATCATGGGTCAGGAATGAGGCAAAGCTGTAGCTTCTTATGCTGAAGGAGAGACAGGTTTTTGGGAAGGGTGACAGGAGAGCCAGAAGTACAAGACTTCTGCTGCTCAGTGTGGAGGATCTGATGATGATGATGATGATTCCTGTGATTATTATTGCAGGACGACCACTGCACAGGGTCTTCTTGCACAGAAACCAGATGTTGGTTCAGCTACTGGACATGCAAATGTTTGGAATCATCTCAACCTGCTGTGTCCAGCAAAAAAACTGCTGCCTTCAAGCAACCAATTAAAGGACTCTGCTTAGTATTTACCCATTTGGACTTTAACTATTTCAACTCATTGATTAAGTGTGACATTTCACCACTTTCTTATTGTTTCCTTCTCTTTTATTACCCTTCATCATGTGGACTACATTCTGATGTTGTATAATATTTTTCTGCACTGAAAAAACATCAAGACATTTTAAGTTGCTTTTTTTATCTTCCAGATACTTATCATCAGTTTAGAGAGAAGAAAAATAAAAAGTAATTTGATGGCTCAGGACTTCAAGCAAACCCATTCCTCACTGCAGTACCCACAACTACGAATGCAGCTTATTTGGAAATGGAGTGTACAGCAATGCACACATATTAAGCAGTTCAAATTCTGGTCATGCTCAGACAGCAGTTACTGCCATAATTTTCTGGCTCTGCATTAATTCATTGAGCAGGAGCCTTGGCTTGGTTGTAGCATTTTTTCTTGTCTGAAAGATGATCTGGTTAATAGAGGACAAGCACTGAAGCTCCTCTGTTCTTTCCTCTTCCCTCTTGCACATACATGCACATTTATAGGTCTGTTATATATAGATGCCAAACACACGTATACAGAATACTCACATATACACAGAGAATGCATATCTGTAGGCACAGAAATGAATCCTCACACTCTTTTCTAGAGCCAATGTGTGTGAAGACTTGAAGGGGCAGTTTGCTTCTCTGCCGTACTCTTTTGTGTTTTCATTTCCAATAATCCAGCAGATGCCCCCAGATCATGTGGAGGGGAAATAGCTGCATCAGCTGCTTCTAGGCAAACAAAATAGGCTTTTGTGGCTATAGTGTAATGTTTTCCTTGGAATACATGGTATTCCAGGCTCTCAAAGGAACATACTCTTTCTTGGAGTTCAGGTAAAGTATTATCTATCAAAAAACTAAAATTATCAGCAGTAACAGCAAGGAAATAAGGCACATGCAAACAAAACCAGTCAGAAACCTGGCTCTTACCCAGAAGACAATTGATTTCTGCTTTTTTTAGGAGTTATGTTCACTGACAGTGACGCTGTCAGTTCACACATGGTAACACAGATCCAGCCCTAAATGTCTTTCCAAACTACGGTAGGTCTTGAGGGTTTGGCTGCAGGTGTGTTGAGCTGGAAGGATATCAGGTCAGCCTTGGTGCAAGAGGCTGCATATTAAACAAACCTCTTGTCCCCACATGGGAAATGCCAGAGGATCCAGAGAGTGGGAAGAGGTGCCAGCCACATCTGTCCCCATGGCACAATGGGGTTTACCATGCTGTTAGAGCCAGCCCACGAGCACAGCACCATGTATGTAATAGCTGGTGCTTGTCTGAGACATTCTGGCAGCCTCTGTGCTGCCACGTCGCACTAGCTAGATAGAAAAGGCAAACTCTTTGAATATTGTTCCAAGTGTGCCATGCATGAGTACCTTATACCCCAAATTTGGGATGAAAATAAATGAACCTGGGGGACATGATTTTCTGAGCTCTAAAAGTCCAGGAATAGCCTAAAACTGTTCAGGCCATCACTGGAAATTGCAGAAATCAGAGCCTTCTCATTACCTCATATAGAAGTTTACACTGCTGTGAACAGGTGGAAACAAATGTAAAACACCTGACAGAATTGTAAAATGACTACAGCAGCTGTGAGGCAACTGAGGAGTAGTACCTGGTGGTGCTGGCCAAGGTGGAGCTGGTCACACATTCTTAAGAGCAGTTGTGGAATGCAGAGAGCTGACTTTAAAGACAGAAAATCAGAGGGGCTGCCGCTACTCCAGCTTTCTAGAGGTGGCAAGAAGGCTTCCCAGTCCTTGGGCACTGCTGTTCTGGGAGTCCATCTTTAGTATGATTCAGAAATTACCCTAAAGGAAGAAAGAAAATCTGCTCAGAAAACTGGAGTGTCTCTGCATAAGAAGGCAAGGAAAGCTTGGAACAGTGAAATCTTGTTTACTAATGACAGTCCAGAGAATTAAAAAAAAAATAAATTAAGTGTAAAAAAACCTAGAACCCCTCCATGAAACACTGATTAAATGCCAATTCACATAGCTCTCCTTGGCTACTATGTATTATTATTATTTCTTTTCAAGACTAATAGATCCTGTTCTTGACAGACACAAAGCCAGGAGGTGGGATCTTATCCAGTATTTTCATTTTTTAGGACACAAGAGGCAATGATTGTATCAGAATATTATTTGTCTGCCCAAATCACATTCCCTGTGTGAACCTCTGCAGAGGACTCCCATTCTTGGGAAAAATTGTTTTGTCAGACAAGAGTGCAAAAGAAACTCTTTTTCTCATTCTGGCTAAGGCAGCTCAGTTAAGACAGAATCCATTTTCCTGGGCTAAATCTCCAGAGCTAACCTTCAAACTTTCACTTACAGTTTTTTACCTGAAAACCCCTACACAGAGAACAGATTGGACCGAGGATACGTGAAATAGCTGAGTGCTGGAACAGCTGAGTTATGTATGAAGTGGTTGACATGGCAAGGTGAGAATCAAGAGAAGACTGATGGAGCAGAAATGTGGTTGAGTACATCTGATTTTCCCTCACCACATGGGAAGCATGGCTTTGAATAGGCTTTCAAGCAAACAAGTGTCAATTTGTATGTAAAGAAGATTTAACACTCTTAAATATGGAGGTGTTTTAAGAAATATGGGGAAGATCTGCGGGGCAGATTGGGTTCAAAGCTTCCATCCCAGTCATCCTATAAAGCCCTAGGGACTTTCAGACCAGTAATAGGAGCCTACAGAGATCTCCATGTTCTCAACTTTGTCTTCTGGATAACATTAAAGCAGAGGCAGTCCCAGAAGGCAGGCACTATCCTTAGCTTGTGCTTATCTGTTCATGCACATTTTCTCCAGCACTTAGCGTTACCAGATCCTGACTCATAAGACTGGCTTTGCTTTTTTATGAAGCTACCAAAGGGTCCTGGCACTAGCATGTGTGTGAGTGTCCTGATAAGGGTATGACAGCGTGTGGGAGGCCAGAAGTGGGTAATGCCACTGGTATGTTGAGTGGGGAATTAGTCTGTGCGTATGGAATGACATCTTCTTACAAAACCTCTCCAAGACCAAGAGGCCGAGGAGAAAAAGTAGCAATGACAGTTCAGGATTCAGTCCGCCCTACCAAAACTTTCCATCCTAATGAATGGAGCCATTCATTGGATTCTGCTTCTCGTTTTGCTTCTGTATCTTCCTCATCTTAAAATAGAGAACTTCCTCTCAGAGGAGTAACTTCTACCATAGCACAGAACCGGTGATGTCAGTGAAGTTACATCAAAGCTATGTTGATCCTCATGTCTCATTGCCAGAAGGTTTTCTGGAGTTAGGGCCTGGGTAGCACAACTCTGAGAAGCATTTGCACTGCTTTGGTCTCAGCCTGTTTCCTCTGAGAGCACAGAAAAAGGATTGAAAAATAAGAAGAAGAACCGATGAAAATGTTGCTGTTGTTTCTGCACAGAAGACTTTAAAATGGAAACAGATTTTATGGCATTTTTCACACATATCCTCCCTCTCCCTCAAATTTCAATGTTCCCTTTTCTTCTCTTCTCCCTGATTTTGACATATTTCCACTGAGTGAAATGAAACGAGAAATAGCCAGGGGCTTGCTCTGACATTTTCTTCCCCACCCCATACTTCTGTCCACCCAGGCTCTTCTCAGTTTTATTTTTTCATTTTTTAATAGTATGGAATAGGAACGGGAACTGTAGGCTGTGTGTACTCATCTGCTGTAACCCACCCATTCTGCTGTTCTGCTGCTCCTTGCCACCTTTCTTATCCTTTCTTCAGCATTTTTTGGACCATCTGAAGCTGAAAAAAATAAATCCCTTGCCTGCAGATTCCCTCTAAATTGATAGGGAGGGGAAAATCTGGCCCAAATATCTGACATCAAGAGCTTTATGGCCTAGTCCTGCCTAATTTTAAGGGATTTTATATGGCAGAATTGGAAAGAACCAAGAGACACTTAGAGCAAATGTTCTGAAACACCAAGAATAACAAAGCACAGGCTTAATGAGTTCCAATGTGTATGTCTGCTGTGAGTAATGATGCTTAATCCTGCTGCAAAATAATTCCTTTATATGTTCTTCTGTTCTTTAAAAAATGCATCACTGCTGCACTGGGGTCATAAAAATTACGAATATGTTTTCCCATGGCATGAAGCCATAGCATACTGTAAGGCATTGTGCTGGGCCATTATACACAGCCTGTAATCAGAAACAAATGTATTAAGTGAGACGATGTGATGTTACATGAGAAAAGTGAAAATAGAGCAGGGAAGTGTGATAGACAGTGACTTGGACCACAACATCAGCTCTGAACAGCCCCTTTCTCTTCAGAAGTCAGAGGCTATGCCAAAAGAAGCTGTTTCTAGATACTGGTCTAGAAAACAGAGACATACCTCTTGCAAAGGGGAGGAAATAAAACTTGTCTGAGAGCTGGTGTAGGTAAAAAAATATACTGAATTTCCTGTTCAGAAAAAGAAGTACTGCCATGCTGCTGAGGGTGGTTCTCTGTGCATTAGCACAGGCTTGGTAGTGGTCTCAGAAAAGCAAAGAAGCCCCTCTCTCCAGTCCTCCAAATTGCAAGTTTCTTGCAGGGGTCCAAGTGTTGCCTGTGACGTGGTGGGATCTACTGCTGGAGAAAGTGCTCCCATTTCTTTGCAGTTTATGTTTCTGAGACTTTGCAGCAGTATTACTATTATCAGTTTAAAAATTAAATTTGACTCAGATTAGGAGAAATAGAGCAACTCATTTGTCTCTTTGCCAATGTTTATTTCCTATAGAAAAAAAAATCTGTTTGTGACAGCTGCTTTCCTTTTCAGGAGTATACCACAACTCTTTGACATCAAAGCTGGATTTTAATTTATTGACTTAACTTTGCAGAGTGCAGAGCAAAAGGTCAAGTAAAATGAGACTCCTTTAGAAAAATGATAATTGCTATTAAGAAGTCTATGGGTCATTTGAATGCTCTGACAGTCCATTTCCAAGCCCCTTAGAGTGGGCCCTTCAAAACCCCTGAGTCTCAGCCACATTTGGCAGATGTGAAGACTGTACCTGTGGGAGCAGTCTTCACCCCAGCAGCAAAGCAAGTTATGCTCCTATTTCCCAGGTGTGGGAAAAACAGTGGTCCCTATAATGAGAGATGTACCCAGAATGACCTCTCTTCTACCCACTGACATTTTGCTCTGCTAGCTCTCCATGAGCTGGGATCCCCAACACACAACACACAAGGGTTTTCATCTGACTCAGGCAAATGCTTTATCAGCCACAGATCCCCTGCAAGCCTCCATGACCCACAAACTTCACAAAATGAGAGTGAGACCATCAGAACACAGGACTGGAACAGGCTGCTCAGAGAAGTGGTGCAGTCACCGTCCCTAGAGCTATTTATAAGTCATGTAGAAGTGCTGCTTGGGGGCATGGTTTAATGGTGGGCTTGGGGATGCTGAGTTAACAGCTGGACCTGATGGTTTTAGAGGTATTCTCCAACCTAAACAATTCTATGATTCTATTGTACTGTGAGGACAGTAGTTCATAAATTATCTAGAAAGCCGAATTGCTTGATAGTACTGCTTTCTGCATTCTCTTTTCCCTTAAAACTGTCTGGTTTTATCAACAGAGTAAAGCACAATAAAGAATACCAAAGGACCTGGATAGATAAATGCTGTCTAATTATTTACAGCCATCTCAGGAATTGCTTCAGCCATAATCTCAGAAAAAGTTTGGATTCACCGAAATCTACAAGACAAGAGGTTGCTGCTTCTATGCCTTCTACAGTAAACGACTGCTCAGCAGCAGAGGATTCACCCTGGAATGTACAAATAATTGATAAAATAATAAGAATTTCATCCTGGACATTGTAAAGCAGGCATTTTCCTTCCTAATTTCTGGGTCTTAGATGAGAAATTAATATCTTTGCAATGAAAGAGAAGTTTCTCAATATTTGAATGCTTCCAGACTGTGCAATTCAAACATGAATTTATGAATTCAATGATCCAGGTGACTGTGTTGCAAATCCTGTGGCAGCAAAACTGTGGCAGCAGTTGCTTCTTTTCTATCCCTGTTTCTGCTTTATGAAACAGTAGGGCTACTTTAGTCCGTAAATAGAAAATGTTAGGGATTTACCACAAAGGAAATCTGAAGGACACTCTTTGCTATTTCCAGTTAAATTCCCCTTTACGTTAACAAATCCCCTTACTCCCAAACACAGGAGACAAACCATATACATCGTGTTTGTTTGCTTTAATGAAATGACTGATTTATTGGTCCCAAATTCCTCAAAAACATTTGTTTTTATCCCCTGGACTCCTATCAGAGAGCTCCCAACATCAGTCAAAATCACAGCTGTCATTCGCTAACACGAAATGCAACTCAAAGGCTTTCCCAGTGCTCCCTGTCAGTGGGGAGCCTTCCCCTGCCCTCCAAGAATGTCCCCTGCCCTCCAAAAATGTTCCCTGCCAGGGCACTGATATCCCCTTCGTCCTACAGTTGTTTGCTTCCCAGAATAGCTAGATTTGAGGACGAGAGCCTTCCTAATGGAGCTCGAGTGCATTTGTGGCACAATAGGTCATTTCTGGCTCACTTGCTTTCTTTTCAGCTCATGGGACAAAAAGGGACATGCTTACACCATTTGCTTACATTGGTAGGTAAAGAGAACCTTAAATGTCGCATGAGTCACTTGCACTCAATTAATTTCTGCTTGTGTTATTTATTCACGTTTAAGATATGACTTTTATTCTATATGTGACCTTCAGCAATGGAAATGATAACAAGAACATTACTTTGGAAAAGTGAAAGGTTAAACATTAACCAGAAAAATAGTTCTAAGACAAACATTTTGAGTGTTTTTTCCTTCATATTTGGAAGTAACTTGTCACTTCCCCTCTTAGCACCCTCCCTCCCCTCATATTACTGTTGTGCTGCTGTTTCTGATACTTGGTAGATGCAGTAAGCACTGTACCACCAGGTGAGAGCCTCCTCTTTGCTTAAATCAAATCACATGGGTCTTTGAGCTGCCTGCAAGCTCTTGCCTGACTAGGTGTTCATTAGCAATTCCTAGGCTTTCTCACCTGCCAAGAAATGCACTACAGAGAAGCCCATCAGCTCTGTGCTCCCTCTTCTACTTCTTGTTGCACAAGGGGTGTGGAGAAAAAGAAAAAAAGTAATGGATGTAGAGGGGAACGAGCTGAGGGCTTACCCAAGTTTCAAAAATACCCTAGGAGTTTGAAGTGCTGATTTTAGCAGATATCTTTTTCCTCCATGACCCACAAACTTAAATCAGGAACAATTAACAAGTTGAAATCCATGCTACAGTGTGATAGGGGAGGGTGTTGTGCAGCTTTGGTAGTTCAGGAGTCTTCATACCAGTTAAGAAATGAGTAAAAAACATTAAACAGTCTCTGCTTTCAAAGCTGAGTGCCTATTTTACCTGTGTATCAATTTGTCTTTCTCTTGTGGAGACACACTTGTGAGCTGCCACTCTGCTCTGAAATTATTTCAGCTTTTCTGCTTTAAGGCAGTTGCCAGCTTCAGTCACAACATCAATTGTTAGAAAAAATCTGTAAATCAATAATATTACTTCTGCTCCCACTCATTTTGGGAAGCCCAGGACATGGGACATGCATATATTTTACTCAGTAAAATAGCCTAATTGCCTGTTGTTTGGTTAATTTGGGTAGCAAAAATAAACCACCAAAAGTAAAGATGAATGAAACAGCTAAGATAAAACCAAGGCCAAACAAACATTGACAACAACAAACTAGGTGTCTGGAAAAGGGTAACTCCTGCTCTGGGAGACATTCTGGGTGGTCGGGGCTCTGTCTCAGCCCATAGCAAGACATGGGTCCCAGGGCATGGGGCTGCTGGACTGCAGGACAGGAGAGGTGACCACCAGCCCCCTTTCCTGCTGCCTCCCCTCTGCCCTTCTTGCTCAGTTTATGCCCCCCACCATGCCTTATGTTTGTTCAATCCGCCTTTCTTGGTTCAAATATTGGTCTACTGACAATATTTTGATCCACCCAGAACAAATAAAAAGCAGCAAAAGCTGTAAGAAACTGTCAGGCAATCCCACCCCCTTTACTGATCTTTATACAATGGATTGGTAAAACCCTGCTACTTGTGCATATATCTCACTCTCTGTTCAGTCCCTCAAGACTTGCAGACAAAGTGGTGTCTCGTACCAAAGAATGACACCAGGTTAGACCATGCTGTAGCTATAAGGATTTCCTTTCACCAGTTCTTATTTTGCCATATATCAGAATTTCATTAAATGTCCTCCTATCCTTCGCCACGGAAGACGAAACCTTCTGGTCTTCTTCTTTGGGACCATTTATTATTTCATAAGATTTTGTCATGTCTCCCTTATTTATGTCTCCCACAAGGTAATCTGTCCTGGGAGAACAGGCTGCTCCACCGGTGTTGCTGATGCAGCCATTGCCAGAGAGCACCAGAAGCCTCCTGTCATGATTTCTTTGTGCAAGATTTGCAGCCAGGGTCACAGACCCACAAAGCAGCCTTGGCTTAAGGCAACTGGGGCCTGAGCCTACCACAGCGAGCCTTCTCCCAGCCCTCCCAGTCTGGCTCACACCCTTCCCCCTTTCTCATTCCCCTCGCTCAGCTCCCCATGGAGCCCTTCTTCCCCAGACAGATGATCCCTTCCTGTCGCCTCCCTGGGATGGACTTCTTCATCTTTCCTTAGCCAGCTCCCCTGGACAGACTCTTGGTTTCTCACTGACTTGTGCTGTTGAGGTTTCTTGGCCTGGGTCCCAGGGTTCCTGCCTTAATCCATTTCTTCAAAGAGATTTGGATAAGTCTGGATAAGCTTCCAAGCCTCTGGATGCTTATTCAAAGTGCAAGGCTGGGGGAAAGGGGGAGCATCCCTGAAGGAAGCCAGAGACCATCTATGTACACTCAAACAATTTTATTTTTTTTTCTGAATCAGAGATACCTCCCCAAATCCCTCAGCACCTGTGTGTCAAAATCTGCATTTACATTAGTGGAAAAATAAACCCTGGCCTCTGCATCCTGAAGCAAAATGCCTGGGCATTTAGGCACACAGATGGGCCAGCATCTCATCAGGGTGTCTGCTGCAGCATTAAAAGCTGGGATTCCTTCTTTCAGAACAGCTTGGGCATGTTTACATACCACTGGGTATTTCAGGGGTGACTCACTACAGAAGTCCCATTTGAAAACAAGAAAGAACAGAGTTTTGAAATAAAGTGTACTGAAAAGGTATGAACACAGCAACAGATCACCAAAAAATGTGAGGCTGGATTCTCCAGCCCGCAGAAGTCCTGCTGGGTGCAGTGTGTGGGGGGGGGGATGGTCCTGACTGAGCACAGGAGCAAGTTGTAGCAGCTGGGCCCAAAAAGAAACCTCTTCTGTACTATCCGTCCTCCTCCTCGCTTCTGATGTTGTGGATGGACTGAGAAAGTGCCGTTTGGAGCTATTTCTCTGTGTGTTTTGCATGGCTGTGGTCCTGGTTTGAAGTCACTGGCACCTGCCATGAAGCTAGGCATGTTCCCCTAAATTAGAATCAGATTTTAGCCCCTCTGGAATCAAACCCAGCATTTGTTTGAACCACAATTGCTCCAGCCCTTCCCATTAGCCCCTCAGCATTCAAGATACATTCATTCATAGTTTGGTTTCCTGCTCCAAACATGTTCGCTTTGGGAAAACTGATCTTTATTTTCCCTCTAAATGAAGCCCAGTTGTGTCATGTCCACCAAAAGAACAATCTGGCTTAAAGCAGCTTTAAGAAAACCACTATCTGATGTCAGTAAATCTCTCTCTATGCTGTAACTGCTTTAAATCAGGAAGCAGTGGGTGTGCTCAAAACAACACATAAAGATAAAAGATTTCCAGTGCCAGGAACGTGGATGTATTCTGGAAGAAAACACTGGGTGCATTCTGTGCAGGAAGAGATGAAAATATGCATCAGGCTGTGGAGCCTGCCGGTGCCACAGCTCACGCATGCCGGCTCTGGGGGAGGCCACGTCTTCAGATGGAGCGATGGAGGCACTGGAGGCTCCTGTCCCTGGCACACACACGGAGGGAATGGCTGCTGCTTTATTCACTTCTTTGATTCACTTCTTTGTCTTGCAGCAGAGCAGTCTGTGTCCCTCTGTTCTCTAGGAGCTGAAGGAATACATCAGAGAACAGACCCTAGCCCCTTCTCTTTTCCAGGGATGGATGTGGAACCGTTCCTGGAGGTGGGAGAGGGTTTGGCTGTCTGGCCATGCTGCACTCCCGGACTCCCATGAGCTTCTACCCTCATCCTCTCCTGAGCAGAAAGGGTGCTGCCACAACCAAACCCTTACACGCTGGTCACACTTCGACCCTGTAACAACCCTAGGAAAGCCATTACATCAGGTGATGCTGGAAATAATTCCATCAAGGTCAAGGACATTTCTATCCCTTGCCCAGCATGCGTAAGTTGGAAGGGAAGAGAGGTCGTTGCTCTCTGTTAAACGTATACCTGGTTATCAACCTACTTCTACATCTCATTGCTAGTTTTTCTATTGCTAGTTTTTATTTTATTTACAGTGCAGAAAGAAATTAAAACACACACCAAAAAAAAAAAAAAAAAGAAGAAAACTAAACAAGTTGAAAAAACAAAAAACCAACCTAAAAAGGAAGTATACATCCATCGGAGCAGTCATCTTTTCCAGGAGATATCATGAGGTACTGCACTTATAGGAAAGAGAATCAATTCTCTGACTGGTTCCTTGATTAAAAGTCATTACTTTTTTCAAGCCATAATGATATGCAGGGTAGTAAGTAACCAGTGTAACCAGTGTAGGGGGTATTTTCACCCAGAATGGAGAGAATATCACCTCTGTCTTTTACTATCCATGCTACCTACACAGCTTCTTTCATCCCAGAGTTTCCCAAAACTAATCATATTGTAAAGCACTTGCAACCTGAGTTCTCCAGTCTGTGTATCTTGTCTGCCATTAGCCTTCCTCAGACAATTTTTGCTGCTCTTCATAGCTCTTTTGGGAGGGAAGCAGAAGGCACATGGCTGTGGCTCTCCTGTCATTCCCTGCCTGGCAGAGGGCCCCAACAAAGGGCATTGCTTTAGCTTAGAGAGTCTGTGTCCCACACTGTGTCACTTAGAGGTTGTATGGCATTAGCAGGCTGTGGTGGCAGAGTGGGAGAGACTGCTTTGGGGAAATGGATGTCCCAGAAATGTTCCCAGGTCACTCCTTAGGGTACAGCTATGATTATGCACAGACTCTGCCTTTCAAAAAGTGGATGGGAACAGTGGTGCTTATGAGAAACCATGGAAATCATCCTGTCCTCAGTAAATACATATTTTTTAAAAAATTAATTATCAGAAAAGCAGTGATTTTTGTACATACATACCTACAGGTTATAAAGGCTTTGGACAAGAGCCTCCTGTGCTTGCTCTCTCAGGCTCCATGTCCAGATATGCATGTGAAAGCAACTGCATAAAACCATAATGGATTCAGACAGGCTGGTCCAAGAGCATCACGCTGTGCCCAGAATCTCTGGGGGAAAACTGAAAAGCAAAAAGGTCTTTCTGGGCACAGCACCTGCTCTCTGGCCTCCCTAAAGTTACCCATTCCTTGCTGCCACGCAATTGCCTTTCCAAAGCCAGAGAAAATAAGTTATGCATTTAGGGACACTTATGCAACATAAACAATCCAGCATAATTCTGGTGAGCACAGCCATGGTAGTGACTGCTGCCAGGTGTTCAGACAGAGAAATTAACAAACACAAGAGAGCAGAGCTCATGGAAGCAAGGGCAGGCAGTATGTTAAAGACACAGAAATAAGCCTGACTAAGCCTGGCTCTTCCCTAAGAGCGAGAGCTAAGCGCTGTCCCCTGGAGCCTTTTAAAGCTGAAGCTTACAATAATAATGAAATCTCCATGGACCCAAATGAGCCTCCCACACACATCTCGGGTAAAGCTTACCACACAAGGAGTCCTACTGAAATTAATGGGCTGTGTGTGGATTACAAGACGCTATTTAGAATAACTGAGGGTGACCTCGCAGACATTTTCCCATTGTTGTTCCCATTGTCCATTCTGTATACCTGGCTTTTAGTTTAACTGTGTCCCTTCATGAAGGAAATGCAATACAGAGAAGGGAGAGAGGGAAACATTTCTGTGGAGAAGCATGGTGTAATGGCTGAAGAAGAAATCTCGGTGTCCAGCCTTGGCCCTCCCATTGACTCCTGCTGTTGTCTGGATGCAGTTCCCCCATCTCGGCTCTGCCACCCCTCTGCCAAGCAGAGCCTGTCAGTCGGGTACCCCGTCTGATTTCATGTCACACTGGTGACACAGGGCTGGAGAGGATCTCCCAGAATCCTGCTGCTCATGCATCGCTCCGTGCGGGTGCAATCCCTGAAAGGGGTGATGTGGGTGCAGCTGCGAAGGAGGTAACAGCAGTGGCCTTTTCCTGTTTGCTTTATTCCCAGGGGTTATTTCTGGGCTGGAGGGAGGCTGCAGTGTGATGTCAGTGTGTAAACAGGGAGGTGAGTGTCGTCAGGGCTCGGGGGGTGGAGATGAAGGCACGTCTGGCTCCCCGGAGCGGAGAGGGGGGCAGGAAAAAAAATCAGTTCAGATAAAGAAACATAAGGGAAATGGCAATGGAGCCACAGAGGAGGCGGCAGAGGGGGGAAAAGGCTGCCGTCCCCATGCAAATCGTTAGGGAAAACAGTGCACCGCCCTCCGTTAATCCCCCTGATTAAAACCGCATTAGTTTGTAGGTGTCAGGGACAGGCAGCTGTTTTCAAGGAAGCCCTGGCTCCACCAGGTCCTTCCTCGGCGGGCAGCGGCGGCTCTATCTGGAGGTAAATGTCAGCGAGGCGCGGAGCTCGCCGGCGCTTGTCCTCCTCCTGACAGGCCCTGGCCAATGTCCTGCTGCTGAGGGTCGTGGTAATTTACGTCCCTTCTGTGTACATTAACTTATCTGCAGCAGAGCTGGCGGGGCTCTTTCAGCCAGGCTGTCTCCTCCGCAGGCTGGGAGACTTTTCCTGCCTGTGGGACCCGAAGCGGGGACCGGCTGCGCGCCGCTGCCAAGTTCCTGCACCGGACCAACAACAACAAGAGCGCCGCGGAGCCGGCGGCGCTCGCCCAGAGCCCCCGGCATGGCCCGCGCCCCTCGGACCGCGGGGACACTCGAGTCCTGCGGCCCCGGGAGCCCGGCGACAGGGGAGCCAGGCGGCCGCCGAAACCCAGGCACTTGCTTGTAAGCCCCCTCCTCCGCCCGAATGTCCTCCCTGGTTCTATTCTGCTGTTGCTGCAACAGCTGAAATGGTTATTTATTATTTGCAGCTCCCCCGAGGCTCCTTTCCCACCCCTCCTCCCCCAGCCCCGTGGAAGTAAGCAAGCAGCCTTCTGATGCAGGAGGCAGATGCTTCCCACTGGGCTGCAAATTTTGGTGGCCCGGCCGGGGTGACTCTGTCCTTATGCTTTGCCCGGGGGGGATGTTAACGCACAGGTACGCTGCTATCAGCAGCAAGATCACTCTTTGCCTGAGGAGACGAGTGCTAGGCGCGAAGGCACCATCTCAGTTTTCCTCGGAGCGTTGCTTTTTCCCGTACAGCAGGGCATTCCCTCACATCCATGTAATTAGTTTCTCTGTCATCCCAACTGGAGCACAACTGGACACATTTAATCATCCAGCAGCTCAAAGGAGGTCTCCCCGAATTGGAAGTTTTGGGGGCCGTTGCATTCAGATTCACTTTTTGTGTGATTATTCCCTTGTGGATCACTGAGGTCTTGCTGGAAACCAGAAAGGATGAAGCAAACTCAGCCTGTTTTTGCCTAGGTTAGGCAAGGCTGTCCATTATCGTTATGGAACTCGCCAAAATATTGAGAGCAGAAAACAGCAGTGGCAAAGACCACATTGTCCAGCAGCCTGAACCCACACCAGTTCACCCAGAAAGAGTTGATCTGCTAACATAATTGCTAGTAGGAAAGAGGGGGAAAAGGAGTTGATATTTTTAACAATATCAAAAAATTTGTCCCTTGTACAGTCTTTCAAGGTCTCCTGAATGACCCCCATCAGGTGGCTTGCTTTACTAGATGCAAAGGTTCTATTGGGTTGAATCAGAAAGCCACCTAGACACTTTTGAAGTGCCACAGTAATGTAAATAACCACAAATTAACTTTCTTCTTCACAAGGACTGAAAATTGTGTCTAATTAGGAGCTATTGGCTTGATCCTCTCACCATGTGCTTTACATGTACATCTCAGCCCAGCGATGCCTACGTGTAGCTGGAAGGTACAATAATGAATGTGAGGAAGATGATGGTAATAGTGTTACTTTCCCAAACATCTTGGTGAGGATTAAGCTACTCAAAATAATAGAATAAGTAAAACAAAACAAAACAAAACAACCCCCTCCCAAAACCCAAACAAACAAAAAACCAAACAAACCCAAATAAACAACCACACAAAAAAAAATGCACCAAAAAAAAAGACAAACCCACTACCCTCATCAGGATTATGGCTACAGGCTGTGTATCCCTTTTCTAGTTCTCTTTAGAAGCAGCAGGTCACCCTTTACCAAGGGTGAAGCTGTGATGAGATGAACAACCTCAAATCAAGGGACAGGATCCACAACAGTAACTGAAATACAAGACCTGTATTTACTGCTAAATGGTCAAATGCCATGATTCTAAGACCCTTGCTCGGAGACATTGAAAAGGTGGCTTGTGGCTTAGCTGGTGGCTAAGAATCCACTTTTTAGGTATAACTACTGCCCAAAGTTAGGCACTTACAGCATCTGTGTGAGACATGTAGACTGTTAAGCATCTCAGTTCTGGCTACCTAGCCTAGTCAGGAAAAATACCCAGGAGATGACAGATTTAAGCCCTGCACATTTAGAGCTTAAGCCGTAGTTTAAAAGGAAAGCCCCTAAGTTCATCCAAAAGAAGAGAACTATTTTCTAAAGACAGTCCTCTTTTAGATAGCTTTAGGGCAGTGACAAACAGAACCATGTTTGGAGTTATCACTCTGGATATTTCGGCATTTTTATATTGAGGATTTCTTGTATCAAGCACTAGATCCTGGCTGTGCTTCCTTAGGCCAGCTGCATAACCACTGGGCAGCTACCCCTTTTTTCTCCTCACCTCTATACTTGACAGTAGCAAAATTTTTCTCCTAATTTAGGTCCATCACTGGTTATAAAAATAAAATTATCAAAATATTCCTAAGGCTTGATGTGATATTTGTGAAGTTCACTGTGATGATGACTGCCCCATTTTGACTGAAAGCTCTCTAGTCTTTTAAAAATTCAGGCTTTGCTCATAGACTTTTTAAAAATATGGCTCAGTCAACACACTGAGGTGAAGCCTCCATGGGATTTTCTACATTTTGTTCTAAAGGTGATAACACAAGAGATTAGGTTTTTCTGTGGAAAAGCTGACCACTTTTTTCCATGTCTAGGACTCTCATTGTCAGAGTTTCTGCTGAGATGACACAAACACTTGAATCATGAAACACATCGCTTCCTTCAAGCACTTCCAAGTCATCGTCTGCCTGTGTACACTACTGTGTTTAAATCAGGCCTTATGAGTTTTACAGATGGACAGGAACAAGAAGTGGAGGATGATGGAGACCCAGAGCCAGAACAGAAATAGAAGGAAATGACCAGCGTGGAGTCCAAGCAGACATGGATACATGTTTCTCTCTGGAAACCACTACAACACATCAAAGCACAGATTTCATCACGTACAACTGAGTGTGAGCAAGTGTCTCTTAAGTGCTCCTCTCCTGAAACTCCAGAAAAGATTTCAAAATAGTCTTTTTTTCCCCAATAAACATCACACAGTTCTTGTGCCAGTCTTTCTTAAGATAAAAATCACTGCCAAGCCATAGGTACAATGTCATTCATAGGACATAACTTTACGGCCACTTGATGAACATAATTTTTGTTAAGGAAGAGGAACAGAAAAGAGCTGACAACTTTGCCTGTTTGACATAGGTGTTTCCATATATATAAATTTTACAATGAGCCTTAGAAGAAGAGCAACTAGGGTAAAATAGAAACATATAGAAATGTATAGATCAAGATATCGCTCTGTTTAAGACAAAGTATAAATGTTACTGCAGGTATGCAGTGCCAACGCTGTCTATTCTTCCAGTTAAATCAAAACTCCTGTTAGATTCCGTTTTTAGTTCTTACAGCTGTGCCTCCCAGAATCATGTGATTTTATGACAATCTCAGCTTTTCCACGTTCACGTTCGCAATGGAAATCTTGAGTATCTGTTCCTGTGGGCTGCTGCATCAGGATGCAGGGGAACAGGCCTACTCTAACAATACTTAAAAATATCCTGATGCTCAAGAAAATGTCACAATTTGAGGTTAGAAATAACATGATGCTTAGCATCATTTTCTGTTAAACCATGAGTGTCCAACAAAGTTCATCTACTGCCTACAGGCAGCAGCAAGGGAATAAAATGAGCATCCCACACTTGCCCTTCTCATCCTGTCTATGATGCTGGGAGTCATGAATATCCCTTGATCAAGACACACACAGGAAGAGATACTAGAGGACTGATTCTTACTCTTTGATTCCTTGTTTTCCTTTTACTATAAAAGACCCTTATCTTTGTGAAGCAAGAGCGGGAGTTCTTCCATTGGCACACACACAGAGCAGAGATCTCTTTGGCTCTGATAGGGTCTTGCAAGCTTTTCCCACCTGTCAATCTTGACCCAGATACATTTGCACAGCTGATTTGCACACAGTACCAGTTGAAATTTGAAACCTTCCAAAAATCATACAAAGAAAAGAACATTTCTGTCTGTAGTACTTTTATGGCAAGTTTCACAAACCCTTCCAACAGTGTTTGTAGTTGAAACACTGGCAGCTGCTTTGTTGTCGTTTTCTTTTCTCTCTCTCTCTTTCTTCTACTGACATTGCCAAGCTGTGTTCTAATCTGGTGGGCACTGGGAAAATGAAACAAAAAATGGTTGAAGGGCTTCTGGTAAGCTTGAATCTTTATGACTCAAGGACGTGTGCTGTGAAGTAGTCACAAATCCAAGAGCTCTCTCCCAGTGCATGCACTTTGCCATCGAGGGGGCTATGTGACTTTGAAGCAGGCTCTATTTTGATGGGCAAGACACCAGAGGATGACGTAAACCTCTAAGGATGATTACTTGGGTCCTGTGTCCGGCTTAGTCGGAAAAAAATCGCCTTGAGAAATCTTTGGAGCTGCTGCTCTTTTGTCTGTCAGCAGTGAAAACAAGGGAGATATTACTGGTCACAGAGCAACGGAGTCAAATGACATTGTGCTAGGAAAGAGTTCCCTGTGATGTTTGCTCGTCCTCAGTACAGTTAGTCCTCCATTTTTGCTGCGGAGCTCTTCAGATAGAAGTGCCAGCTTGGGGGACGCTACATCAGATCTCAGCCACATCATGAAGAGTTTGTCTTGATCTGACACTGTGAGTTCAGGGCTCTCGCCAGGGTGCTGGTGCAGGGCTCTCCTCAGGGCTGTCACCCACACGGGGCCGGCTGGCCAGGTCTCTGGCTGGGCTTTGGAGCTGCAAATGCTCGTTTGGAAATGACAGTGATGCTACGTGCTTTCCCTCAGCATCTCGGGCAGCTGGATCCACATGGGCACAGAAGCCAGTGAGGCTCTGCAGTAACCCTCTAAATGCACAAGCCCAGTTTCAATGGTCTGAAGATTCTGACAGTCACTTAGTGAGCCTCTTGGTGCTCTTGTCCTTTTGATAATGACAAAAAGAAAGATGGAGAAATGGAGAGGTTGCTGAGATCCGTCATGTGTCATAAACCTCTAATATTAATCTCTGTCATTTCAACCAATAAGCCTCGATTCCTCATATTATCCTCCTACGCCTGCCCACCATTCCCATTCCCAGAACAAAGCCCCCAAATTCCCCTCAGTCTTATGGCAGAGTACCAAGATCAAACTAATAATCTGAGAATTTTTCCACTTTCCCAAAATTGTTCACAATGTGACAATAGCCGTACATAACAAAGCAAAGTCATATTCATGCTAAAATGCTGGCGTTAAGGTTTATTTATCCATCCTATTTAATTCTGTACAGGCTCCAATATTACATTTGTCGTGGGAGTATCTGAGCCTCTGGCAGTGATTTATTCAGAAATGTCTCACTCTTCCAACAGCAGAAAATGTGCAGGGAAAGGTAATACAGAAATAGACGCTAAGACAGATGCAATACAGAAAATGTCACTGGTACCAACAGTGTAGAGCTATAAGATCAGCTTTTGGAGAGGTCATTTAATTCCTTGCCACTGGTCAAGACCTGGAAAGTCCCTGCTTTCTGTACAGTTTCCCCTTTTTTATCAAGGGTGCTGTTAAATGATCTTTGGCCACAACTTTTGTCCTAGAGCTTAACTGCATGCCTCTTTAGGTTTCCCACTCAGGCCGAGAGGACGCAGAGATAGTTAATAAAAGCATAAACTTGATTCAAATCTTAAATGGGCATAATTCAAAGGAATAGAGGACAAATGTGACAAATCTGGAATAGCCTCAGCTGTTGAGAAAATGCAGGACCAGTTTCTGCACACGTTGATTCACGGAAGGTTTTCTGCATTACTGTAGCCTGGCCAGGAAGTGGCACAGGCATGAATAACTGGAGCCAGACCAATGACTGTCAGAGTGGGAGAAAATATCTTGAGCAGCTCCAGATAGAACTGATCATTACTCTTGCTAAACCTCTTCAATTACCTTCTCTATAAGAATAAAAAAGGAAGTAAAATACACATTATTGAAGATAGCTGTAAGGAGCATCACTTGCCATAGAGAGAAATGTTAAGGCAAGGCACAACTCCCATGGGATACAAAGTAAAAATGAGGCATTATTCTACAAGTTTTATTTTATTTTGCTCTTCACTAAATAGAATCAACTGTGAACAAATGCTGACTGCAGTTACCTCTACTGTCATAAAACTCATTTGTCGAAAATGCCAGATTGTTACCTCTTATGGAGTTAAATACTGTCAAATGGATTTCACTTGATTAAATTCACTACAACACATTTGGACTCAATATCAGTGACCCAAAAATTCCAGATGGACAGAAGGAGTTGTAGAGTACCAGAAAAGAGCAAATATAGTACTTTTTTTTTCTTTTTTAATAAGAAGTCCACAAACCACGGCCCATCTTCTTTATTTTAATTTCCAGAAAAATAATAGGGCATAATCCTTTATATGTATAGTGTAGCCATTTATATAGCCAGAAGATCAGATGGCAGTCAAACTACTTGGGAGATAATAGCTGCACAGGAGAATGGTTTTCTCAAACAAACACTAGCTCTCTTAAGCCTAACACAATTTTCCTCTCTTGCAGGATATGGGTCTTTGTGAGCTGATGTCACATGTCTTGATGCCAGCAAAGGCTTCTGACATGGTCTCATGTGAGAGTTTCCTAAGGAAATTATAAGAAAACATGGGCTCTAAACTATTGTAAAGCAGGTGCTTGGAAAACTTTACTGAGCAAGTAGCTGGGAACTGGTCATTGCCAGACTGCAAAGTTTCTTTGTAGTTCTGCAGGGGTTCCATCTTGGGTCAACATTTTTATTAAAAACTTGGAAAATATCAGAAAGGACTTCTCACTTCTTGGAAGACACTGGAAACATTTGGGAGGTTAGACCAGAATTCAAAAGATCTTTACACATTGAAGAAACAGTGTTTAAAATAACATAAACAGTAAGGACTAGAGTAAAGTACTACAGCTAGAAAGACATTTTCAGCCAAAGTGTAAGTTCAGGGAAGAACTGAATAGGCAACAGTCCTTCCAAAATCGAACCAGAGAATGTGGGGGACCACACATTAAGTATGAGTCAATTTTATGGCATTAATGTAAGAAACTCATCTAAATTATGGGGATTTTTAGAAGGGAATATTTTATTTAAGACTAAAAGAAATCCCTCCGCTCTGCTCAGCATCTAGAATGCAGTAAAGAACTGAGCCTATATTGAAGAGAGATTTCATAAAACACTTGGACAAACTGGGGAAAGTCATGAATTAATCAGAGGTTTAGACAACATGGCTTATAGAGAAAGAATGACAAAAATATGGGCTTGTTTAGTTCAGAGGGAAGATGCAATAATACATTTGAAATACATAAAATGCAGCTGCAAACAAAGAGTAAAAAATGAAGGTTCTTTCTGTTCATTAGATAGATTAAATGAGAAAATGTTAGCTGAAATTGCAGTGTGGGATGTTTTTCAATGATCAAATAAAAATTTTCAAACGGCGAGGTCAGTTAAACACTGGCACAGAAAGCCACAACTACTGTGGGCTAGTGATGACCAAGATTATTTTGGGTTCTCCTCTTGTAGTCCTGTCACAAACTTCCTTCAGTTCAGTGGTGCCTAAGGTTCTGAGAACAATGAGGAACACAAGAGCACCCTTAGTGCAAGGGAGTGACTGACCAACTCTGGTTCATGCCTCCCACCAAGAGGAGCACATCCCATACCAGCCCTTCAAAAAAACTTTCTTCTCTCAGTAATTTCTAGATCATGACAGCTTTAGCTTTCAGCCAATAGCTCTAATCTACGTATTGCTCTCATCCAGATAAAGTCACCTTGGTCCCATTAACCAAACATCAGGACTGTACAACAAGGTGAATCAGAACTATGCGGGTGTTCCAAGAGCTGGCACATCATCCGGCAGGCAGGAAGACATTGAATAGCAGAAGAGAGAGAATTGATCCTTGGGGGACTTGGTAAGTGCTGCTGTCTTCCAACAGCAGAAACACAGCTTTCTACATCTAGCAGTCACTGGCATCCCTTCAAGAGGGACCTGGCCATTTATTACATTACCCCATCATGCTGTCGCACTCTGAAGTAAAACTGGAGTATCTTCAGGTCAAGAGTGTAAAATGTTGAAGAAAGATCCAGGAGGATGAAAATGGATGGCTGTTTTCTATCTATTGACAAGGAGAGATCACCTGTCAATGCCATTAAAATGGCTTCACTTCATTGTCCTGGCCTCAATCCAAACTGGGCCGTCTCTCACACTTATTAATATCCCTCCTGGATATAAATGTATAGGCCATATTTCATTTTCCCATCAGATATTGGCCCGAACAAAAGGACATCTATTCTGATACATAGCATGCCTATAGTCAATATATGCTCTGTACTTCTTTCTCCTCTCTGGACAGTTAGTTTTTGTAGAGAGTAGATATGCTAATAGGTTCTTTCAGAAGCAACACATCTCAGTTCTACGGGGAAATTGAGTTATCCTGTTGGAAATAAAGATGAACTAAATTATCCAATAAATAATGAATGCCAACACTGGAATCTTTGTCAGCACTTCTAGGTAATTCCTTGCAAAAAGAGAGATCCATTATGCCCTAACCTGCACTTTGTCACCAGTGTTGTTCCACTGTCAAGGTAAAGAACTGAGGAATGTCCTCAGACTTGTTATGACATTAATCATATTAAGCAAGTTATGTGAACAACAACTGCAATTAAACTGTAGCAATCAAAGTCATAGGAAGCATTTACATTTTGGAAGACCATAAAGTGGTATGTTTTACTTAGAAATAACAAAGGTTGTGTCAATCTGTGAGACAGGAGCTATATACACACCCTTCCTGAAAACAATCCCTATCTCAGGCAGAATTTGTCTGCACCTCTAGTGAAGAGTCAGACAGTTCAACAAAGAACTAAAACTTGACCCTGGTACGTAGTGGTATAACCTCTTCAGACTCTAATGAAGTATAAACAATCCAAACTTATCTCCTAGCATCCACCTCTCATATGGCTACCAGAAAAATGCCTAGCAAATAGTCAAGGTAAATAAATTTTAAGCTCCTTGTAACAGAACTGTAAGGCCTCCCAAACTGCTATTTCACCACTGGGAATACTGATGGGCTGACATGAATCACTGATTGCAGACACATCTGCACTGAGGAAATAAGATTTTTTTTCCCCACAGGGTTTCACATTTCTGTGTGAGAAGTCTGAATGGTGAAGTCAAGATTCCTGTCCTAATCTGGGGTTGCTTAGTTGCTCCAGAGAGCTCAGGTTTGCACTTGGGGCAAATGAGAAATTGATCCTCTGCCACCCCACCCAGACCCTGGTGACAACCAAATCCTCCCAGACTTTTAAAGCATTCAGGCCTTGGGCATAACATAAAAATATTTTGAATATAAACCTTCTATGGCTATATGCAACAAAATCAGTGTCAGAATACTAGACCTCTAAATTCCAGTCATAAAGGTGATCACTTTGTATGACTGAAAAGTGCTTCCTGTATTCTACATTGCAACATGCCTTTCAAGGATAACATTTTGAAAAACTGACTTGTTCATGTACTGCGTTGCAGCATCGGATGAGATCCTTACAAACAGGAATGAATAATGTGCATATATAGGCATGCATCTGTATGAGGAAAGAAACTTTCAAAAGAGGAATATTCATTAACTTCACTACTGGCATTTGATCTAGGAAGATGCTTCCCATGACTCCAGGATTTGGCAAATTCAGGAGCAGAGTGTGTTAGAATTTCATCTGCTGTGGCCTCCTGTCACCAAAGCTTAGTTCTTTTCTTTACTACACTATACTAAATAATTTTGAATGCACAGAGCAGCAATATTCCAAAGATGATAATAACTTCTTTGGCTCTTCAGTGCTCAGTAAGCACACAGTGCTGTAGGTACTGATGTGGTGATTACAGCTGCTTTTCAGCTGCAGGTCAGCCAGACCTGCTCAGTGGAGTCACTGCTTTCTGGCTCCCCAGCTTCAAGGACACTACTAACAATCTTTTTTCTCTGAGGTTGAGCTGGCCTACTGCCACTGCAAATACAAAATCTCACTTACATGGTTGAAAGATTAAATATCTGATTAAAATTTCTGGCTGCTAATTTGTTGAACTTGGCCATAGGGGTATATTCAATGCTACATGCTCAGGAGTTGGGGGGAGAAGAGAAAGGGGGATGTCGTATTTCATGAAACTGCAACCAAGTCACTTCTCAGCTGAAAATCAAGATGCAGGATGTGATTTGGCCGTGTCCAAAGCAAGAGGTGAACTGTGTTTGCCGAGGTTGTCCTCCTTGGAGCAGCCTCTGCAGGAACAGGGCTCCATGTAACCAAACCATGGTGTGAATTCACTGCAGCCAGTTTCGAGATGCAGTGCCTGATTCCATGATTTACATGGCTGTAAAACCTCGCCAGAGCAAGAATTTAGGGATAGTTTGTAGCTGAGGCTGAATTCAACATGGGATGTCAATGAGTTGGACCAAGAACTTCTCAGTCTCCACGAGTAGCTCAAGGTAACACCTGAGCCCTGGTTCATGACACTTAGGAGATCACACAGGGGTTTCCAGGGACAGGCATATCCCAGTTTCTTCAGATCTGTCCACAGTAAAGAGACCTGGACAGCCCACTCCCTTGGTCAGAGTCCTTCAAAGAGGCTGGAGTGTGCTCAGCTGGCAGCACATGCTCAGAAACATCAGACAAGTTATACAGGTCATAATAAAATACAAGGAACGGTTTTGGTTTTTTTTCATTACAGGGCCCAGGCAACTGAACAAATTTATTGTTTTTTTCAGAGACATCAAGCAGCTCCATCCTGATTGCAAGTCTGACCCTTTCCAAATCTCTGGAAAAAAAATTGGAATCTTTTACAATGGGAGAAGTTAGGCAACATTAGCATAGGAACTTTTGGTGCTCCTGTATTAAGTCTTTATTGTTGTGGCTTAATTTGACATGATGGTCTCAGCCTTGAGTCTCATTTTATTTCTCTGGAGCTGTCTCACAGGACAGGAGCCTCCATCAAGTGTGTTTCCCCACAGACATTATAATTCACATAATAAGTATCAGAAAAAACCCACAATCTACTTATAGCAAGGACTGCAAATCCCCCATCACTTCTGCAGCCAAAATTCACTGACATAGATATGTTTAGACAGCTACGGATTATATAGAATCCAAGGGTTTGTCCTGACTGTTCTGGTCTGTTTTGCCCATACACCTGTGGAGACCCAGTACAGTATATGACTCCCCAGGCAAGACTTTCCAGCATTATTTTTAGCATATTCTTAGCAGTCATGTTCCTGTTGGACTCTCTTTTCTCTGCAGCCTTTGTAGAGACTTAACACTGCAACAATTACTCATACCAACTACATTGCCTCTTACTCTGTGCAGACGTGATTGGGCTATGTTTTTCCAAATGTGTGCAAATCTCTGGCATGTGTTTTATCTCTTCAGATTCAGTACAGTGAAGATAGATCCTGAACAATTTTAGCTCAGGCTGGGCAACAACCAATTTGTCTTAATTGGCGAGTCAAAGCTCATAGCATTACTTCTGTTCCCAGCGTCAGGTTTCATTCAACAAAGTCAATGAGACACATCCACGTACTTAGACTTAGTAAGAATGTTTTTTGAATTGGGGTCTGGTTGTTCTTCAGAGCAAATATTGACATTTCTTCCCAAACTGTCCTTCCTTAGCACATTTGTGCTCAAACGGTAAACAAATACACAAAGGTGCAAATACAGCCAAAGCAAATTAATTCAAGCAGATACCCCCAGGCAACGTTTTGCTCTGTCACCATACGGCTGCAGGCAGTGACTGGGAAGGAACACTCTGTGCATGTTAATGGCAAGAAAATCCTAAATGCTGAGGAGCTGGGGTGCTCTTCACAGCCACTCCACCACTGGCAAGACATGAGACTTGACCTTTCCAGGGTTCAAGCACACAGAAAAGCTCAAATAAAATGAAGAACACAGGGGACAGCCGTAGAGGCAAACAGCAAACCCTTTAGGTTTACCACCCATGATTAAATCTCTGCTGCAAATGGGAGAAAACAAGGGAAAATCCCAACAAGCAAGTTGGGGGGGGCTGAGCTTCTGTTGTTGCTGCTCCTGCATAAAATTAATTATCAAGGTACGGCCCATGAAATCCTTGTATCTGTAAAGGCTTTTGCAGTGGTAACCCAACAGGTAGTTTCCATTGTGGTCATCTTACAATATTAAAAGGCTCAGTTTTGCGAAGGCCTCAGCAAAGCATCCTACTGCTCAAGTGAATATTCATCAGAAAATCTTGGAGGCTCCCGTTCAGAAAAGACTTTTTGTTTTGTTTTTCATTGGTCTACATTCCTTCATAATATTGTCATGTCCTGCAGAATTTATACCAGCAGTTGCCATACCCCAGAGTGGCTGGACAAGCCTGGTCTTCTGTCACTCTCAGAGATGAAAAAGATGCTGGACTGTGCTGCTTGGAGCTCTCTGCACAAGGAAGAGAAAAACCGAAGTGCAGAGGGAAAGCAGAGCAGCAGACTCCGCATCACACTTCTGAGCAAAATATGCAACTTGATAGCTCAAAAATGTCATTGGCTGGAAGGCAGCCATTTACTTTTAAGAGTATTTAAAGTATGTTAACTACAGACCAAATGAATACATTGTAAACACAACATAATAACTCCTCTAACAGAGGAGAGAGGTTTTTTATTTACCTACCAGAGACATTTGATTATCAAGCAAAATTGCCTTATGAAAAGAAAAGCACTCCATCACCTTGCAGCCTCAAGTGCCAGCATACCACATATAACTTTAATGTGGTCTGTACCTGTTTAGAGGTCAGTTAAAAGGTAACTGTTTCAAAAAATGCATTCATATAAATGTACATTTTAATGCCTTTTGTGTGAAATGCTGAAGTTGAATGCCTGTGCTCACGAAAGATCATGTAGTATTTTTAACAAGATTAAAAGGGGTAATCCTGGTCAAATTCCACTTCGAATACTTGCACTTGGCCTACTTTCATTCTCCTGAAGTTTCAACTGTACATTGTGTTCTCCTTGGCTTTTTCTCTAATGTGTCAGCACTACCTAGATATGACCGCATTTCAGGAGCATGCTCAGTCACGGGGCTCTCCGCCCTGTGCAGGTCTGCAGGTCTGCACTGCTCCTTTTCTCTCTTTTGACACAATTGTTGCATCCTCGTGGGCTATTTCACTGAGACCTGAACAAAATAGGCTTAGCCAGGCTTGGTGTGCAACAATAGAGAACATTTCACCTTTTTTATTTTTTTTCCAGTGTTAAGATACCCAGGAAAAAAAGCGCAATGTAAGTAGGAAAGACCATTGCTGCTAATATCAACAGCGATATTTATATCTCTTTCTATATTCCTTTTCACTTAACATTTTTGGTGATAAAAGGGTCCTAATTAAAAATATAAACAGGTCTTTCACTTTTTGTTTTATACTTATCTTCCACATGTGCTTGTAATAATCTGCCTTCTTGCCAACACTGTCTTGTAAATGAGATCCATATCTCAAGGGTTTATCCTGGTTAAATAAACTGAATTCAATAAAACCCATCTTCAGATATTCCACATGTGAGAGTTATTACTACACTAACATGCTACTGTTGCTTCTGTTACCTAGTGTTACAGATGCATTAACTTCTCCCCTTTGCTTGAATTATGCTCCACTGTATATCTAAGATAAGAAAATGGAGTGCCTGGAGTCTGTTCAGTGTTATCGTATAACAAACAGTGACTTTTTTATTGAAGGAGCTCCATGAGCGATGCACGTTTTATTGAAACTAATTCAGAGGGGAAAAAAATATTTAAAGATAAATGTTGAACTAAAACCAAAGTAAGTAATGATGTTATTTGCCCCCTTTCTCTCCCCTTCCCTCCTCTTTGCCCCCAGCTCATAAGCTTTGTGATAGTGTCGCACAGGGCTGCACAGCATTTCTTTGCAGTCAAAGCTCAAAGGTTACCGTGCAGCCTTATAGCTGCTCCCAGTAAAGTTAGCATCAGCATTTCCTGCCCCCTGAAATTCATTCATTTATCAAGCTACTTTCTGTAAGCACCTCTGCAAAGCCTGCAAGCTGCATTGTGCTCAGCACAAACCTCAGAGCAAAACAAACAGTTGTATTTGAGATCCACTGTGCTGCAATTTTTTTCCCTTTTTGTTTCATTTTTTATATTTTCTTTTTTTTCTAGATAACTTCTTGTAGCTGCCTAGCTTGAACTTCCTGCCTTGTTACTGCAAAATGATCTGATCTGCTGTGAGACACCGAGCCCTCAGTGTGTTTTCCTGACAGCATTTCTTTCTCAAAAGCACCCCAGGCCATCCACTAATCTGAGCAAAGTTATATATTAAAAAGTCACTACATTCCCTCCAGAATCCTTCTGTTTTTGTTTGGAAGAGTGGAGTGGACAACTGGATGTTTTTCCAAATCTAGGGTACAGACCCCTCTTAGAGTAGGATCCCAGAAGAAGAGCACAAGTAAGAGATAAGATACAGTCACTCTTCCTGGTTTCCTATGGCCAAGCCTCCCTTCATGTCCCTTGCTATTTGTTTTTTTAGTCTCTTTTTCCTGTTGCCTTCCCAGCAAGGAATCCGCCGCATTTCATCACAGCCATTAGATGGAAATCTTCAGCTGAGTTTGCAGTGACATGGACAGACTAAAGGCCCAGCCCTGAGATACACAGTGGTTTTGATAGGCAGCGAGAGCTTGATGTTCAGAATGATTCCAAAGGGTGAGTTGGAAATACAGAACCAAGGCTCTCCCCAGATGGCCACAAGGCAATTCTTGGCCCATCAGAAAAATAATTAGAACGGCATTGCAAATAGTGAGGCTTCTTTTGCAACATTTATAGCAAGTGGAGGCCTCTCAGGAAAGATTTCCAGGAGCAGAGCCAAATTCAGAAATAAAAGCCAACAAAAGGAAGATTTACACTTCCCTCGAGAAGATAGCCAATAAGATTTCAAGGTGGATTTTGAGACTTTGGCTGCTGAACTACATTTCTCAGATTTTTCTCTTTGATTTTAATGAGGTGAACTAATGTGTTTGTTTGCTTAAAGGAATAATAATAATAACACACAGAGACAAATACCAAAGGAACATCTTTTCTGAGCATCAAGGCCCACTTTCATCATTTCATCTCCAATTACACTCTCTTACTGTTTTTTATTTGCCAAAGCACATCCTCGTGATGGGGTCAGGGACACTATGGTAGGAACTGTTTAAACTGCATAGAATAAAGTCTTTTTCACAGAAAATTCACAATGTCTGCTTCTGGTAGAGGAATAAAAAGGAAAGAGAAAAAAAGGAAAATGAATGAGGGAAACTAGAACTACTGCAACATGAAAGCCCAGTGTGCTGCTATAAATCATACCTGAGACCCAGATGAACATACTGTGTAGAAATAAAACTATTACCATGTTCTCCTATTCTAGTTCTCTTAGAGAGCTTTTCTTTCCTTGAAAGAATTTTTTTTCTTTCTATTTGTTGCCTTTTTCTCCAAGAACTCTCATCTTTGTCCCTTTTGTACCCTCAGCTACCTTTTCTTTACTTGCTGGCTTGGGATGCCTCAGCTGCACCTTATTTCATTCCCTGGTCACAGGATGAAGTGGAAGATTCAATGAATGACTGAATAAGTCTGTTAATCAGGTAATCACCTTTCTTCCTTGTAGGATTCCTCTTTATCTTAGGTAAATACTAAACCAAATGTCAGGAAGAAAAGTTTTCATACCTCTGAAATATAAAAAAAGGATATGACAATGTCTTTTTGCTTGAGACTTTGTCTATTAAACATGAAATTACCTCAGGCCGCTGTTTCTTGCATTTGTAACCCCGATAAATAAATATGACATGATCAGAACATGTTAACTAGTGGTTCTGTAAACAAAAAAGGCTTTCTACATATAGGTCTTAAGTGATATTGCTTTGAAGCATTGTTTCAAGCCATATCTTTCTGGCAAAGCTTAGAAGTTTTTAAGTGGAAATATCACATTGGGAATTTTTATCCAGGCTCAACAGCCTGTTGTTAGAGGAGGAGCTGAGGGCTGAGTGTCATTCCTGTACTGTGCTGCAGCTATCCTCTGAGATGGTGTGCTGGGTTCTAGAGCAACTGGATTTCAGAATAACAGCCTTTCAGACCAATGGCTAGGACTAAGAAAGAAAATGATCAGAAGATATGGTACTGAAAAATACCCTTTTTTGTTCAAAGCTCGTACTTGATAGATTGGTTGGATGTGATGTCTCAAGCTGGGAGGGGCAATGATCAGTCTTTCTCTGTTTCCCCTTGTCCTATTGCAAAAGGCAAAAAAACCCATACCTGTTTAGGCTCTGGCTCCAGGTCTCCCGTGGAGGTTTCTTTTCCAGGCTGAAAAGCCTTGCTCACACACTCATGGCATATGTGGAAACCTCTTCCACTCCTTCAGCTGCCTTCTCCACTCTTGCTGGTACCTGCTTCTCTTTTGCTACAGAGGTGAAGGGAGGATTCACACCTGCATGGTACTCCATGCTCATGGAAACCATGGATCTATACAGTGGTGGCACCATGATAAGTCACTGTTCTGTTCTGTATATTTTTCCTAATGCTCCCTAACATCTGATTTGCTGTTTTGAGTGTTAGTGAGCACAGGGCTGACTTTTTCATGCAGCTATTGTAGTGTCAAGATGTTGTTCACAAGTGATAACAACCTGATCCTTGGCATTCTACATCTAATTTCCAGTTAATTTTCTCCCATGTGCATCACCTGATGTTTATTTACGTGGAGCTTCATCTACCATTTTACCATTTGGCCATATAGTCTTGTAAAACCCTCTGCAACTGTTCAAAGCCAGCCATCATCTTGCTATCCTGAATAATCTAAAAATATCCCCAGTGTTATCTCACTAGTAAGCTCTTTTACAGATCCCATATAAATGTTTTGATCGAGGGTTTTATCACAGATCTTCTGGAACTCCACTGATAACAACCTGCCATGAAAATAGACTGTGTTTTCAACTCTTTCCTTCCTATCTTCTAAACAGTTATTTATGCATACAGGGACTTTCCATGCCACATTTTCTCTGTTTATCTAGGAGTGACTTCTGTGGTCTCATGGAAGATTTTTAAGAATTCAATAGACTGAATCAATCCCTACACGTTTGCTGAGTACTTCAGGGAAATAGCATTTCATAAATAAAATTTTAATAGAATTACAATAGACTTCCCTTTACAAACATCATGTTTGCTTATGTACAGTACAGCATATTTACACATATTAATTAATGGCCCTCATTATTATTTCTACTGTCTTGCCCAAGTGTAGACATCAGGATCACTGGCCTGTAGTTCCCCTGAAATACCCTTGAACTAAGTTCTTTTTTAGGTAGCACAATTAAAAATTTGGTGTTAGTTTGCCAACTACCAGTCTTCAGCTACCAGGCTAGCTTTCAGTGTGCATTTAAACACTGCAGTTCAGTTATTGGATGCTTGGATTCCTCCACAGCCATAGGGTAAATACCATCTGGTCCTGATGACTTGGTATTGCTCACTGTGCATATGGAGCCCATAACCTCTTCCACCGGCACTCCACTTAGAGACAGGTCCTCTGATGAGTCCCTCATAAATTAAGATCCTGTTGTGGGAACCTGCCCAGATCTTTCCATGCGCTCTTTTTCAGATGAAGTCTTGCATTCCTCATCTTAAATAATATAATACACTTGTGCAACATTTTAATGACAAAGAGTCCTAAATTTTGTTTAAAGGTTTGCATAACCATCATTTCCATTGAGGCCGAAAAGAAAGAAGGGACGAAAAAATAATTTCCAAAGTCATCTACCTACCAAAAGAGCTGCTGCTACAGTGAATCCAGATAGGAAAAAAAATTTGGTATGTATAGTGATTTTGTCTTAAATATATGTCATGGACCAAATACTGGCTATGCTGTATGCAGTCGGTGAGATCAGTCAGCCGAGTACAAAAGGTTTTGAAACTGACAAAATCATTGTGATTTAAAGGCTAGTATAAGTTTACTTCTATACTTTTCTTTGCTCAAATTACAGCTCTCCATGGATCCGAACTGTGACAACAACCAAACTGATGCTCTTCCATTAAAATGTCAAGAAAACCCCTCCCTCAAAAGAAAAATAAATTTAAAAATAGGATTGTCAGTTTTACCAAATAAGTGTAGAAATTATCTTGTTTGGAGCAGACAGAAGGAAAGAAGACAGTAAGTGTCAGACAACTCATGGTCACTTACGCAGAAGTTTCTGAATTGCTCATGGCAAGACAACGTGCAAAGAGTGTGAATCATAAAAAAGATCTAACACAGCTTCTAAGCACAAAACTCTTGAAGTATTTTTCATTGTTAAAACACATGAAGTCACGGAAAACAAGAAGATGCCTGCTAAGGAAGTGAGAGATTTATATTAAAATTCTACCATGCTCACTTCAGGAGGCAAATTGATTGTGAACAGTTTATTCTTTTGAGGAATACTTTGTTCATGAGCTTTTGTGTACATGCTGTAAGATTTGTGCACAAAGAAATGGTGAAAATGAGATGACGTGATTTCCCAAGATTCACTCAGAGCTAAAAATCACATAACTTTGTAGGACAAAAGCTTCTGTGTGTTGCCAACACCAAATGCTGCCAATTGTATTGGGTTTTTTTCAAATAATATAAAAATTAAATCTTTGATAAAGAGAACAGATTTTAGTTTGTGGCCAACAACTCTCTGCCATTGTAACGTCAAATGTTTCAAATAGCTGTTGCTCACTAAACAGTTAGGAAAAATAATCTGTAGTCTGCTGGACTGCTTTCAATGAGGCACTGAGACTGTATTAAAATATCCCATACAAGCAGAAAACATGCTATGATCACAAAGGTCCTTGGCTTCACATCACTGTTTGCACTGATAATGCCTGTGATAACTCTGCGAGATGCCTCTCTAGCTATCAAGTAATGAAAAATGAAAAGGATTATCGACTTGCAGAGAGCTGGTGAGCTTATGTGCTGCAAAATACAGTAATGTATCGTTTAGATAAGTTACTATTTGGTCTGGAAAATTGTGAAACATAGTATTTCAACACTTTTCCTCTCCTGCCAAAAGAACTTCAGAATCACAGAAGACAGTTTATTTCGAACATATGGAAAAGATGAGGAATGTTCTCCCAGAGATAACCATCTTTATAACCTGCAGTTGAAAGGATCTTCTTTTCCAGCTATTGGACACTCTTTTGTATATTAGGTGAGCATTTCCCACTTGCACTTTTAAATATTTGGAGGGAATGGAGAGACATGTAAGTGACTGAATACTACTTCCATGTCTCGGGCAAAACAGTCTTAATGCTTTTATGACAGGCTTAAAACTGGAACAATCTGATTTTGGATGTGCTAAAGTTTATGGCATAGAACTACAGGGCAAACTGCAACAACTGATGGCAAATTACTTGTTCATAAATATAACCCTCATCTGATATTGTAGCAAAGGAGGAAAAATGGCAAAGAATTTCATTCACGGTAGTACTTCAGCTTTAAAATGCCTGACTTTACCCTCCACTTTCAAGAAACTGCTCTATCTTGATTCTTTGGAAATAGTGTTTATTTTTCAGGAAAGAGCAGGCATTGATAAAGGGATAATACTTGACAAGACACTGGGTGCTGACTATTTTTATGAGAAATACTTTGTACTGAGACATTCACAAGTATGTGTGCATATACTCTAGAGAGTTGTGCATAAAGAAATGGAGAAATATTCAAGTTTTACTTACTACTACTTAGTTTCTAAAAACTTACAGTTTATTACTGTTCCCACCTCAAATTCAACAGTGACAAGAAAGTTTTTCTTTGTCAACAGACAAGGAGAGAGCCTGTTGAATATGTGCTTTTAGCCAAAATTTAAGGTTAAAATTAATTACAGTTGAATAGACAAAAAATATTTCTGATTTGATTTAGACTTTTTGTAATAACTAAGCTATATGGAACATTTTAAAAATATTTAACAGCATTTCAAATAACATATTACAGCTTTATGATGACCCTGATGAATCATTTTGGCGTGCACTACCCTGGTGCTATTTGTCTCAGCTATAAATACAGGTAGTACTACCTGGAGTTCCATGGAGACTGCAAAAAACATCCTGCAGAGGTGAATAAAGGCAGTTCCTCCACCTGGAGGTCAATGACACTGAAAGCCGACTGGGAGCAATACCCAACTGAGGTGTCGTAAAACTTGGCTGGCGGCATCTGTGTGACCTGCTGCCAGAAATACCCCTGGCACAAAGGTGATCTGTGAAAGTGCCCCCAGGAGCTGTGCCCACACAGCACAATGGATCTAATGTGTGAGGAGCAGGGCATGCATCCACAAAGCACCCAGTGGTGTTAGCTGAGCAAGGAAAGGCTCTGTGTGCTCCATCGTGCCCAGTCTGAACCTCTGTAAGGTCTGGCAGTGCACTGCCCCATGCCACAGTATTTCGGTTTCTTTTTGTTCACAAAGAGTTGCAGACCCCTACAGTGCTGTAGAAATAATATGCAATTTAACTTGCCAAGGACAAATCAAGTGTTATAATTTCGCACTCTAACAAAAGATAAGAAAATAAACATGAGCTGCTGGGGAGTTCAGTAAACTTGCTCATGAACTGGAGGGGTGGAGTGGAGGAGAGGCAGCAGTATGTGAAAACTTCCATTCAGTGGGAATTGGATAGAAAAGCAAATAAAAAGTTACACTTCACATGAAAAATCTTGGAAACAATTCTGAAAATACCCAGGTATCGCTGCAAAAAACAGGAATATGTCCTGACACAAAAGATTGTACTTTTTCCAAAAAGCTCCAGCTATCAAACTACAACAATGCTGATTCCTACTTTCACTCCATCTTCAGCCTCCCCTAGCAGTTTTTTTATATTAAGCCCAGTGCTGGGGAGAAATCTGGTTGACAACGCTGTGGCAGTGATAGGTTTTAGAAGGAATTACAGATTTTTATGCTTTTACAGGGATTGTGATGCAAGAGCACAGGCTGGGTCACAACATATTAGAAAGACATTTATTGCATTGGCAAGTTTTCCCTCTTTTTTTGGCAATTCACAAGAGCTACAGAACTCTTCAAGAGAAACAAATTTTTATTTTCAATCTTGATTCTTCTCAATATTTCAAGAACTCAGAATCATCAGGGGAGCTCTTCAGCAACCACATCTATGACACCCACTTCTCTGGCTCATGGGGCCATGAACTGCATCTCCAACAAGTGAGCAAGCCAGATTGGAGGGAGAAGGATACTTCAAATCACGGAACCATAAAACGCCTTGGGTTGGGAGGGACTTTCAGATATTATCTAGCCCAACTCCTCTGCCATGGGCCAGGACTGTCTTTCACTCTATCCAATTGCTCAGAGCCCCATTCAGCCTGGCTTTGAATGGTGATGGGACATCCCCAGCTTCTCTTGGAGACACATTCTAGTACCTCACCACTCTCATCATAAAATATCTCTTCCTTATATCCAATCTAAACCTACCATCTTTCAGTTTAAAACTGTTGCTCCTAGTCCTGTTACTGAGGGCCCTGATAACTGGTTTGTTCCTGTCTTTATTACAAACCCCCTTTAAGTACAGAAGGGCTGCTCTAAGGTCTCACCAAAGCCTTCTCCTCTCCAGGTGAACAACCCAACTGTCTCTCTCCACAGGAGAGGTGCTCCCTCCCTCTGATCATCTTCACTGTCCTCCTCTGGACCCACTCAAAAGATCCATGTCTTTCCTGTACCACGGACCCCAGAGCTGGATGCAACACTCAGTCGGGGTCTCACCAGAGCAGAGCAGAGCAGAGGGGCAGAATCACCTCTTGACCTCTTGGCCACACTGCTTTTGTGCAGCCCAGGGTGCGGTTGCCCTGCTGAGTGCATATTGCTGGCTTGTGTCCAGTGTCTCATCCAGCATCCCCAGGGCTGCTCTCAAATCAGTTTTCTAATGAATTAATTAATGAATCATTCCATCAACCAATCAACCTTTTAATCAATGAATACTTGCTACTACCCAAATCCCTTTTTTCTCAGAATAAAGTTCCTGTGTAAGACACACAGCTGTGGCACTGTTGCTAGCTTAAGTGTAGTTCCAATTTTGCTTAACTATCAGCTTCTAGTCAGAGCAAAGGTGCATCCCTCATTTTTTGCTCATACTGATCACAAGTAATTCTGTGTCATTCAGTGGACCCAGGGGACCGCGCTGTCAGCAGAACAGGAGGATCAGCATCAGCCCCTTTGACTTCCATCATAGCGCTTCTGAGATAAATTGCTGGGCTCTCAGAGGTAAACCTGGTGTTCTGATATCTGGTACAAGTAATGATTAAACAATGAGCCTGTTTTACTGTGAGCAGGCCAAAAATGATGCATGGTTAGGATTGCTTCAGGACTGTTGTGCTCATCAAAAAAAACAGGCATGCAGAGCCTCCATTTTCTTGCGCATTTCAGGAACATGGTGGCATGATCAAAAGACCAAGACTTCCAGAAACAGGAAGCCGTGATCTGTTAACTAATAAATTCTGGGGGCAGCTGAAAGTGTGAGGATGTAGATTCTTCTGGAAGTGCCTTTTCATGACACTGCAGTACTGTCTGATCCTATCTGTGGGTGTCTGCAGTATGAGTGCTGTTCAGGAAGCGAGACTGATCTTTAAAAGATTCTTCTGAACATTCCTGCTGTATAGGGTCCAGAAGAAGCTAGGCCATGAACATAAATGTTTTGTTTTCTTGCTTTTCTCACCATTCTGGGAAAAGCAACAGTGTTATTATTTGGGCCTGTATTTGATCATATTATTGTGTGAACTTTCATTAGTTCTGATTCTGGGGGAGGTGCTTAACAGTAAATTTTTACAACTGGACCAGATTGTTTTGCAATTTGGGAAACAGATGCTCTAAAATACTTTCTCTAACCACAGAAAAAAAGGGCAAAAAGAGAAAGGAGTTAATTGCCTGTCTTGCTTTTCAGGTTTTCTATACAATTTTTAGCAGTCACCAGATCAATAAATGCATCTAAAGGATGCAGAAATGCATCATTAAAAAAGGCTATAATCACAGGGCTACCTGCCTTAGCCATTAGGTATAAATCATACTAATCATACAAATTTCTAATAACTAGAAAAAGTATTTTTTCTCCTCCTCCATGTAGTGACAGAGCGAAAGTTGTTCCTCAGTTTTTAATAGAATGGCACACATTCCCCCTAACACTAAACCTCATTTTCACATTTCTTTCATCTGGTTTGAGTCCCCACCTAAGAGTCTCACAGAAGATGACTTGTTTAAGGCAGCTTGAAAACATCCATAAGAGGTAACACTAGACTATACAGCGCAGGGACACTGCCCTCCCAAATTAAGTCTGTAACCCTGGTCCAAATGCGTGGTGACAACACCAAGCACAACCAGGAAAAACTGGGAGATAAGCACAGCTGGCTGCATTTCCTGCTCAGGGCATTTCTCAGGACCAGACTGGTTTTGGCTGAGAAAATACAGGTCTGGCGTAAGGCTCTCGCAAAAGGCAGCACCAGAGCACCACAGTCCCTCCGAGTGACGTGCCAGACCAGTTACTTGCTGAGTACTGACTCAGAAAAGAGTAGAAGTCATCTCCTGAGTAATCAACCCCACATCCTGAGAGATATAATTGTATTAATCCTCTGAGATTTCCCAGGAGCTTTTTTTCTCACTTTTCAGATGTGAGATGTCCCTACCTGAGGAATGGTGTATCTGGGCCTGGGGGCAGGTGGCCTGCAGGCAAGGGGATGAAGATTGGCAGGAGCGCAAGGACTTGGACACATCTTGCACCAGCATCCACAGGCTATATCAGCTTCTGCCTTGCCCCCAGCCTGGGCAGCAAATCCCATTTCCTCAGTGGGAGCCCAGTGGTGAAGCAGGAGAGGCAGGTGGACTGGCTGGAATCTCCTACAGATGGGATTGCATGCTTAAAGGAGAACGTAATTTCTTTATGCTTCAGTAAGTCATGAAGTATCAGAGCTGGCATGCCATGAAGTTGGAATATTTAGCTGTGAAAGAAGTGACACCCAGCATGACCCTGGGGGGAAGGAGGTCTCAGGAGACGCAATTTGCCTCAGGGATGGGATGGCTATTGGCACCTTCCTCTTAGCTGGATTAGCTTCCTTGCCCTTCCTGGGTTTTTGGGGGGTGGTTTTTTTGGTTGGGTTTTTGTTGGGTTTTTTTGTTTGTTTGTTTGTTTGAGGGATTTTGGGGGTTGGGTTTTTTTTTTGGTTTGGTTTGGTTTTTTTTTTTTGGTAGATAACAAGAGCATGTGTCACTGTCACATTCAGCCCAAACTACTTCTTCAGGCAAGGGAAACAATAGTAAAAGGGCATTTCATGTACCAGGGGGAGACCTCTTTGTGGTTTTCAACACTCTCACAAGGGGAAGCGGAGGGACAGGTACCGACCTCTTCACTTTCATGTCCAGTGACAGAACTCAAGGAAATGGCATGCAATTGAGTCAGGGGAGGTTTAGGCTGGATATCAGGAAAAGGTTTTTCACTGAGATGGTGGTTGAGCACTGGAACAGGCTCCCCAGGGAAGCAGTCACAGCACCAGAAGTGACAGAGTTGAAGAAGCATTTGGACAACACTCTCAGACACATAGTGAGATTTGTAGAAGTACACATTTGTTATATGGTCCATTAATTGGGAATTTTTAAGATTTTTTAGCTCCCAAGAGTCCCTACAGTTTCTGCAGTCAGAATGAACTTCTATTTTAAGAAATAATTAACTATGAGACAACCATAAAACTGATGTATTTTCTTGTTCAGTGCACAAATAGAGTTATTCAATTCTCAAAACATAAAATGAATTTTTTTCCTGTGGACAATTTCAACGGTAACATAATGATCATTATATTTTTAAATTGTATGAATAAATACAAGAAAAAATTAAATTATCATTAAGGTACCATCCAAAATGTTCTAAGACTGAAACCCTCTCATCACCACTGTTTTACTAATTCTCTGCATTCTTTTCAGAGGAGAGGACGAATTGGCTATATGTGAGAAACACTAAGGCAGCACAAAAAGATTAGGAAGAAATCCAAGGAAAAGGAGACAGGAGGATACCCAAGCAATGTCACAGGTTTGGTGCTATCTGTACTATTTTGTCATAGTTTCTCCCTCTGCAGAGCAATACCTGCCCTCACTGACCACAAGAGACGTTACTCAGGAGGATTAGAGATGACGAGTACATGAGCAGTTCCCTCTCTCTCAGGGTTGCTGCTCTGACAGCTCTCCCTCCCATTTCAGCCTCCCTGCCAGCAGCATTTCCATGAGAAAACGTTCATTTGGCCAACTGCATCAATTCCACCAGAAACACCGAGAGGAGCCACGGTGGGTGTCCAGCCCCTCCAGTATGCAGCCTGCCTGCCTCCCTGCAGTCCCAGTGCCAGACCAGTTCCTTGACTCCACAGTGCTCTTAAATTTCAGTTTCTCTGGAAATGCTGGGTTACTGAGTTAAAATTTTAAGAGGAATCTTTCTCCTGCATTATTATTTCTAACTGTTGCATTTGGGGTGATTAATTATTCAGAAGAGCAAGAGCTGGTCTGGACAAAAAGTATCGGTACCCACAGACACTTGGCAAACAACAAGAATTTCAATATTGTCCCAGCAGTAAGGCAAATGAAAATTCTTTAAATCACTGTTGACTGTTACATGAAAACCACTGTATCATAGAATTCTTCAGGTTGAATGATCTAAGATCATTGACTCCATAGGTATATAACAAAGTGTACAATAAGTTGTGTATTAAAAAAAAGACATGCTGTTTATTGTAAGAGAAATTAATCTATTCAGAGTTACTCTTTTGAGGATGTTTCAACCATCCTATGAATCTGTTTCCAAATTAAACTTACTAAATTGAAAATGAAGCTCCTTCCCCACTTATACTATGGATTCTTTTTTTATTCTTAATTCTGTTGGTTGTTACGTTGTAGTCTCAAACAAGCATCTCCCAACTGCCTCACTGAGACTAACTGAATTTATTATATAATCACATCTCCCTTTCCAAAAAATTCGAGATCAGTCTCAAAGAGCAGTCCTCTGAACTTGGCAGACACTCGTGTGGGAAAGTCTTTAAACAAAAACAAAATTGTTTATGTGCTGGGAGAAGGAGCTCCTCAAGAAGATAGCACACGTTGTGAGCCAACAGTGCCCTCAGCAGCGGAGCTGGGGTGGCTCCCACAGTGCAGTGTCGAGCTGCTGCAGCCTCTCCACCAGCTGCCCCCTCCACAGCCACCCCCCAGCTCCTCTTGGGCATACAGGGACTGCTTTTGCGTTAGGGAAGAGGCAGACTGAGAAAAACAGGCAGCCAAAAATGACTGAAGGGTGGAAATTATTTCACACAAAGTCGCTTTGAATTTGTGGACTTCGAGGATGTTTCTAGAAGACTTACTTTTTCCTCAGAAATTATTTAAATTTGTAGCACCGTTGGCTTCCCCTGAGGGTTAATCACAAACCCTGGGAGTTTTCTGACTTGCGATCTAATCTCAGTTCTGACAGGACACACAGTCACACCATTTTCTGGATGGAAAAGAGCCTATACTTATTCAGGGTGCCGGCACAAGAAGAATCCCCCAGTCAATTCTCACAAAAGTGGTGTTTAAGGACTTTTAAAGTATGTCCGTATGATCTGCTACAGTGAATTAGTTAGTCCTAGAGATTTAGATTATGGGTATTTTCCCAAATGTGCACATTATTACCTCTTCTAGAGAGAAAATTAAAGAAGCGTGCCCTTGTGACATGGCCAAGAAAAGATGACCATGTCTTGTGCTAGCAGGTGAATCTTTTGAAACCACAATCACCAGGTACCTGCTGCTGAGCTGTGGCACAGACCACCAACACAGGAGCCATGCACATGCCTGGTCCGTGAGGTAAAGAGAAGGGCTGCCCCAGCTAGTTTTGCTTACTTGAAACAGAGGAATAGTGTTAGCAGACAGTGAGGGATTTGCTAAGACGCATGAGGACTGTTTTTGCCTCTTGCAGGGAGGTGTCAAAAGGCACTGCAGTTTCAGGGCTATGCAGCTATCTCAGGTGTACAGATGCCACAGCAGTCACTGCTGTGACTGCAGAGTACAGATATCCTCTGTCCCACAGGTTAGGTTTCCTAGCTGGTTAACAGCAGTAGAGGCATAACTTCGGAATGATGTGATGTTAAGATCTTCACATGAGGAAGAATTCCAAGGATCTAAACTTAATTGGTCTAAACAGTCAAAATTTTTATCCCAAGGGACAACAGCTGAACGTTTTCCAAAGAAGCCGTATCTTCTTTGATTAGAATTTGCTCCAGTCTTGATTGGTCTTCAGTCATGAGAGAAGCTGATCTCCCCAAAATGCTGTGCCATCTTGAAGCGAGGATTTGTCTGGCAAAGGACATGCATGTGGCTGGTCCTTCAAGGCTGTGGCACTCAATGAGCCCATGAACATTCTGGTGAGAAAACACAGAACTTTATTGTGAGCAAAATACAGGTGTCCCCCAAATCTAGCTATCCATTAACTCACTTGTCATGGAGTTTTATAAGGAATCCAATTCAACTGCAAAGGCAGTTTCCCAGATATTAATCAAATCTATCAGAAACAAAAGTGGAGCTGATAAGCAGTGGAAGGTATGAAAAAAGAGAAACCACTTGCCTGGAAAAAAACCTCCAGTGTCCAAGAAACTCCATTTTATCTGTTGTCCAAACAACCATAAGTTCAGATGCCCTGAACATGACACAGAGGAGTGACACAGCCAAGCTGCCTTGACAGAAACTCAAAACATACAATTTTCTAAGCCTCTCACAGTCATCACTGGTTGCACAGATACTCTCCAGACTGCCCCTGCATGAGTGCTCCAGAGCCACAATCTCCCAGGAAGCCAACACCTGTATTTGCTAAGATCCATTGGACAACATCGCCTGAGGATGTACCTCTGCAATCTTAATTAATGAATGAATAAAGTTGATGCATGAGACTACCATAGAAAAAAGGCCCAGAGACACCTTGTGTATTCAGCTGAGTAATGTACAGAGCCTGGAAACGAAGGGATTGGATGCAAATCACAGAGCACCTTGAAGTCACTGCTTTTGTGGAGAGCTGTGCCAAGCTTGTGGCTTTATGGAATCCTTATCCCAAGGCGCTGCCTTACACTATGATGCATGTTTGGTTTGTGCTCAAGGCAGAATAAAACAGAGCCTGGCTTCTCACTAAATACCCCTGCTTACCTTCCCTTGGCTGCCAAACACCCTGACCTGAGAGTTTCAGTGCAGTCACGCTCCCAACAGACTTCACAGCTAAGGGACAAGCATGGCTGCGACCATGGGCTGCACCGAGTATAGAAAGAGAAAAAAAGTTCCTTTCCTGTGGAGTGAGGGAAAACCCAGCAGAGGGATTACGAGGGTGTGAGTCACCGTGTGCCTTCTGTATGACTCTGGGGACAAGGCGGCCTCTTGTTCCGGGGCTGGGGCAAAGTCATAGCTTCGCCTGATATTATTGTTAGTCACAACCCCAGCTATACAAAGTCCCGCAGAAACCACACTTGCAAATGCCTCAACCTGAAATGTAAAATAAACACTAGGAAAATAGCTGCTACTTGCTCTCTCTAAACATACCCTTGAGGCCAGATCTGCTTCCAATGAAGTCAAGTCCGTTTTGCAATTGGCAGCAGGGGCAGTGAGATCCAGCCCTTTATTTGGAAAGATGTTAATAATCAAATTGCAGTTTTAATTTGTCACCAAGGCAGAGGTGTGATAAGACATTTTGGTTGCTGCTATAAGTAGCTCTGAGAATTTTCAGGGGCTGTTGTAGGTGCTAAAGACTTGGTGACATCCTGGCATGGCAAGGAAGGGATTCTGTGACTCTGGCATATGTCCATGCTACAGGGAGGTGCAGAAATCCCTCTGGTCCCCTTCTGAACACCAAGGAGAGGCATGACTGGGTCTGTGAAGCTGCAGGAGGAGTGGGCACAGAAAAACAGGAAGGTTGAAAGCTATAGGTCAATTTCATTCAGTGCTTTTATCAATATTTTCAGTGACTCATCTGTGACTTTTTCCCTTCTGAGATTTTTGTGATGTATTCACTTCCTTCATTACCATATAAAGAGGGGAATTTCAGCAGGAAAGGTGGAAAAGCACTAAGTTTAGGCTGTTAGAAAAACACAAATGTTTTTAGCTTTAGCAAAGTGCTGGGTCAAATCCTCCCACACTCATGGACTTTCCCAATGTCATGGACTTCGTGTCATGGTGGTATATGCTGGATTATGTTGGCAGAATGGATGACACTGGCTCTAGATGGTCACTTCCCCGGAACTGTGTTTCTGTGATAAGCACATTTTCAACTGCGCCACGTCATCCACCGTGCATCCAGCATAGTTCTAATTGCTGTGGTGTCACAGCTAGAGCATTTTGAGTTGTTACTGGACCCCACCTGAGAAGCAGGGCCAGAGGAAGAGATGAGAGGGAGAAAGGTACTGCTACATTTCCAGGTTTCAACTCAATAGGTGCTTAGGACAAACTCTGGGAGACCTCCAGAGCTGGAAGCGCAGAGTCACTCCTGAGAACTGTTCAGACACAGCCTGTATGCCTTTTAGCACGTTGCACATATTGAAAGTGAAGACTGGTCAGCTTTGTGATTGACTCCAGAAAGAGTCAACGTAAGTTTAGCCAGACTTATTAGCTATAATTCAGGCCTGGCTTTGCCAGATACAACCTGCCGTTTGCACAATCTCTTAGGTATTTCTGCACTCTGCTCCAAGCGGGTGTATTAGCTAATGTGCAACTCAAAGTATGTTTGCAGCACTGCAACCACAAGGATAAATTTTGCTGGAGCCAGGGCATACTTAGGTGTTGCCACACAGAGTTCATGAAAGCTTTGGACTGGATCCTGGAACACTGTGCTTGAGCACACGAGTACAGATGGACCCCCTTGCACAGTGCCAGCTAAGTGTCAGGGCTTTTGCGGCACAGTTAATCCACAACCTGGAGCAACTGCTTGTGAATAATTGAAAATTCATTGTACACCCACCTAGCACCTCTCTTTTATGGCAGGATAAACACTTCTCCATAAAAGTACTTGTAAAAGTGAATTCTACCATTGTGAATATTCACATTTTATATATATTTCCTTGATGTTTGGGTTGTTTTTTTTTTAATTGTAACATGAATCATGCCTTTTACTGCAGTTTAAGGTACAAATTCCAAACACTGTAGGAGCAGAAGCATTTCACCTGAAGAGCTTACCTTGAAGTGCAGGGCACACCCAGGCAAGTAAGCAGCAGGATGCAAATCACAGCTTTTCAAAATCTAATCACAGGAAAGTGACTCCAGTTAATTGAAGGCTTAATTTTCTGCCTTTGGGCACTGTCCTCCAGCTTTCATGTGTCATTTAGCTGTCAGATATTCTGTTGGGACCTGGATGTAGTATAGGATGATTTACAGTTCTGTATTTGCCTATTGAGAAAAAATCTACCGCATATAAAAATATAAAATTAACAGCCTCAGAGGTAAAGGCTTTCCTCCTTTGTCCACCTAATAGCTTTGAACTAAATTCGTGGTTGGAAATGTTCCAGTGCTCTGGAAAATAAAGCTCAAAAGCAGTTTGAAATCTTCAGTAGACTCAGTGGAGTCTGAGCCTGCAGCTCATGTTTCTGTGGTCCGGCACTTCCAGAGTCAGTGACCTCGACTCCTTAGCTGCATCCATAGCACCTGGGATTTCTAACCACTGGCCATACAAAGATAAAAAAGTTACCCAAGTTACTTTCCAAGCTACTTTTCCAGAAAGGATGAGGGGGATTCAGCCCCGAACAACCAGGTGACGAAATCCCTCTAGGCACCAGGCCCAGCAAAACTGTCACAACCCCTCTTGCCCTCTGACTTGAAGCTGTGAAACTCCTGTAAAATCCATAAGGATCAGAAATTTCCAGCTGTGATGCTGACACTGGATGTGTGACTCTGGTGAGCATTTTATGACAGCCTTTGTAGTCAGTAACAACCTGACTGAGGATTATTTGCTGATAGCTCAAATACACACCATTTGCGGATAAAAAAAGGCACTATGAATCCTGACTAGTGGATTTAACTGGGAACAAAACATCAGTTACGGGAGCATGTCATAAAAACAAAATTAGAGTTAAAGAAAAATTTCAATGAAGTCATGAAAACATCCATGGTTGTATCCCTTGATATGGCTGTGATAGGGGGCTAAGAATGGAAAGGTCAGTTAACATCATTTAAGTGGTTATCCTCAGTCTCTGGGGTTTTCTGCTTCATTTTTTCTTAGTGTAAAGAGTTGCTTGTGTGCCCATTGCTTCTCACAGGGAAGATGGGGTAAGGGGAGAAGATGTAAACCAATTTTCCTTGAGTACAAATTGTTACAAAAAGCTCTGAAAGAGACCGGTGGCATGCCACCGCCTGTTTCCAGCAACATGGTGGTTTTAATTCCCTCTGTTTACTCTCACCACTGTTCCCATCCCCACTGAAAAAATAAAATAAATGCCTTTGTTATTTACCATCTGCACCGAGGGCAGGCACCAAGGTTGATTGCAGGTTCATGGTTGCCAGCCAGGCTCCCTGCTCCAGCAGGTGCCAGGCACCCTGAATTACTCCCATCACGCCCTGCTCGCCAGGGCAGTGAGTAAGCTGATGAATTCGGTTTATTTCGTCTGGGAGGCAACTGCCTCCCTCCCTCCACAAGGAACATCCCACATGTAATAAAGGTTTATAGTCAACCAGAGCAAGACTTCAAACTCATTCCTTCCAGATTCATTCATGACAAGGGTGGGGATGCTAGACTGCTCAGCAATGTTTAACTCAACAAATACTGAAATCTCCAGAGCAATGGCCCTTTATCACTCCTGCTTTCTTTAGACAGAGAATCAAAGACCTAGCAAGCATGTCCTGCCAGCTTATGGTTACCAGAACTGAAAGAGAATCAAGCTCTTAGGTGACAAACAGAATTTTTAATCAAACTACAATAACACCCAGTAGAGCTACTGCAAGATTCTGGAGGGAGACTCTGGCCTTAAATTGGAAAGCAAAGCAGTGTTTTCTCATAAAAGTTGTTTTTAATTAGTTATATAAAATACTGTACTTCATCTATGAAAATAGCCTCACATGTCCTATTCCACAAGGTGAGGAGGCATACAAGGTCATGTTAAGGAGAGTGTTGTTAATACATCAAGCTCAAGCACCTGCAGTGTTCACACCTGAACCATTAAGCCTGAAAAGTAAGAACAACTATTGCCTATTTCAGGCTGTGAGTAAAAAAGGAATATTTAATTTCTTCAAATAAAACAGAAAGTAAGACTACCTTACTGCATCTGAACAAGATCAAGGGCTCTCCATTGCAGAGGACCATTTCCCATGTCCTCCAAAGAGGACTTGCGTCCCTTAATGTCAGTGCAAATAGCCAAACAAACCCTTGCACTACCCTGCTTCATACACCTGGCATAGGCAGCCTGTCAAATTTCGTCAAGTATGGCTTTGGAGACAGCAAGCAGCAGCAGAACAGGTTAGAGAGCAGAGAAACTTGTTAGTGTCAGAAGGTCTGCATGGAGAAGGATCATGCAGAACTGAAATAAAACTTTACATAAACATTTTCAGAATTTCCTCCTTTTGACTGCTCACAGAAATACTGGCATGGCTCTCTCCAGTGTGAATTCTCCAGGATTTTGTAAGCTAGGAAGGCTCACTAAGTGAATAGGGATTTAAACAACCCACATTAAAGGAAATTCAGAGGGGGGAGGAGGAGAGATCATCTTGTACTATTTTATATGTTTCAACTGGAAAACTGATTCACAGCCTCGGGAAAGAAATTTTCAGAGATTTTGTTGACAATTTGGGGTTTTGAACCCAGAAACCCAGAAACAACCAGTTTCAGTGTCTTCCCTTTTCTGAAATTGGTTTTTCCTTTTCTCCTGAAACACTCCTGTGTATTTGATACCACAAAATCACAAACCATGAACAGTATCATGGTTTGGGCTAGCACACTGCAAGGCCCCAGCACATTTTCCATTCAACACTTACTAATTTTGCACATTAGATATAATTGAAAGATACCAATTTAATTTTATTTATAATTTTGAATTTTGGTCTTCTGGCATGGAATACACGGAGGCCTTGAAGATGTGTCAAGAGACAACTGTCTGTCCCAAAACCACCAAGAGTCAAGGCAGCTGGACTGGGGTGAGGGATAGAACTATATTCCAAAAACCTTAACTGCACCAGCTCTCTTGAAGTCTTTACCCTGTTTCTGTCAGCTCCTAGAAAGGGCCTTAAGGAAGAGGTGAGCTCTACATACTCTTGGCAAAAGTAAGTAAGAAAAGTTACTGTAATGGACAGAAGTTTGCAAAACATATCAAGCTACCTAAAATAAGATTTTATTTCAATATGAAAGGGTAGAATAGAGTGTCATTAGAAAATCTACTTGGTTCCGATGGAAATCTCTTTGACATAAAAAGACAAGCCCACTAAGTTTCATGGTGAACTTGTGAAATGAGAAAACATCACTGAACACCTATTGCAAAACTCCAAAACAATTCCATTTATGTAAGCTGGACTTGCATCAAACTCTCCAGTATGTTCATGGAGGGCCATATAAGAAGACATCAGGCAGGAATGAAAGATTTGCTGACAGATTTGGGGAACTTTGTACCAGGAGCAGCAGGACGTGATATCCGGCCTCTTAAACAACAAAAATGCTCCATGTGGGCTTGCAAGATGAAAGACTGCCTTAGGTACTCTTATTCGTGTGCTTTCAATTGTTTTTAACTTTACAGTGTATTTAAAAACCAGAGTTTACAAATAATGAAAAAAAAAAGGATAATTTCTTTTGAAATTGGCAGCTGTGCAAGTTGGAGGAAGTATTAACCACCCAACCTTGCTTCATACCTGGCTCTGGGAAGATTCTGGCTCATTCCAAAGGAAAGAGTCAGTGAGTGTGGTACTACCCAGCAGAGCTATCCAAGCTGAGGCTAGGAGAGCAGTGCTTCCCAGCATGGGAAGAAAGCAAGAAACACTCCTGCATTGCTTTTCCCAAGAAGCCCCAGAGTTTGTTAATTTTCATTTGCAGAGCATCAGGAAACCATTCTTGCCAAAACTAATCAGCAGCTATCACCCGATGTTGAAGGATACCTTTAGACTCCTCTGGACTTGGCACCCTCCAGACTGGTTTGTCAGACATCATAAATTTAAAAGAAATTTTAAAAAAAGGGAAAATAAAATAATACCCTGCTGAACTTTTCTGTTTTGCTGTTCTTGTAACATATATGAAACAGATCTGACAGGAGAGTTTCCTTCAGCTCATATCTCAGCAGTAAGTAAGGACATGGGCTTTTTTCTTTCTTTTTTTTTTTTTCAACAACTTTTTACTAAAAATAACTGCTTTAAGACTATGGAAGGAGATTTTCAGCCATGTAAGTTCAGATGTGCCTGCATTCATTCAGAAGGTTGATCTGGATTTAGTATGCACAGCCCTGTCAATACCGTGTTAAGCCCTCTGGCACCAGAGGGTCCAGGCAGCCTCTCTGTATTGTATCCCAACCCCAAGCATCAAGAGGGATGTAATCCATTACATCAGCTCTTGAACCAAAACTGCTGCAATTATATGCCCTCAATATGGGCCCATTAACCTATCAAAAAGCATTTGAAAAGGAGTGTAATGTTGTCAGTTATTGTTCACGGGGAAGGAGTGAAGATAATTCTTATCTTGCAAATAGATTAATGCAAAACCAATTGCAGTTTGTGTTGCTTTAATTGATTTAACCAGTTTTCTAGTCTATGAAGATTCCAGGGTTGAGTGCTCTCACACACACACACAAAGGGTAATGACATTTCCCAAGAGTGGATTAGAGAGACAGCCTGTGCCTGGCGCACTCCAGGAGTGAAGAATCTAGTCAGCCACCAAGAGCCAAACATGTTCCCAAGAAAGGCAGGAAACACCAAAGGAGATGGAAAAGGTGGCAAAGGCAGTGCTATTCATACCAAACAGCAATGGATGTGGTAGTGTTGGTATTCACATCTCACTCAGGTGATTCCATGCATCAGCACCAGTTATAGGTAAGCTGCACCCACAGCATTTTCTATTTCCACAAAGTGAGACTGGAGAGTTCAATAGCCTCCAATAACCTAGCCATCCCCTTTGCAAACAGGATGACTTCCTGGCACTCAAAGCAGCTCTCTATTGGGAAATAATTGCTACAAATAAGAATAACATTTTGCTAAGCTTCACTGAAACAAAGAGAAAGCACTTCAAATCAGGTAAGTTTGGATACGAAACTTTCAGAAAATTTCCTGTCCTGTTTACAAAATGGGAAGTATACCCTGTAAGCCCTCACTTTGGTGGAGATCTAGAAGAGGAGATCATTGTGATGGTGACAGTCCTTATGCTCCTTGAGTAATCAAGACAGAAAGCATCCATATAACTTAAATCTCTGTCATGATGAGATAGGGATCCTTAGAAGAAAAGCCCTCCTTAATCAGTGACAGTAGTTCTCCTAAATTAGTCACCAAATAAGTGTCTGCAGTTAAGCAATGTGCATACCTGTTATCTGCACCATCTCAGGTAATCCAGGGCTCTCTGAAGTTTTACCAATGCTGGCTCCTAGCTGATCAAAGCACTGATGGGCCTGAGTCAACTCTTTCCCAAAAGGCACAGGAAAAGACCTGTCTTGCCCAAAGCCGAGGGATGGTGCAGCCATTTCCACACTCCCTACATAACAGAGAGGCTTTGGGAGAGCTCAGCTCCTCACCAACAGCACCCTCAGCAGCTCTGTGTCCCAAAGAGAAAACACAAGGTCCACTGGCTCATGCTGGACAACCCAGCTGGAGAAGCATCTTGTGAATGGACTGACAAATTCATGTCTCTCTGTCTCTCTTTTCCTTAGCACACCATACTGCACAACCTCTCCCTGGGTGACAGCTCAGCCTCTGCCATGACTGCCAGAGGAGAGTGCATGACGACACAGCCTACATTCTCAAAAATAAGGTCCTGTCCCTCCTTGTGACCCAAACCAAACCAAACCTCCTGGTGACTTTTTTTCATTGCTGAAAACAATCGCCACTGGATTCATTCTGTTCTGATGACTTAAAACGTCACAGAGGATGTTGCTCTAAAAATAATAGGACAGATTCTTCTTTGAATATTTGCAGTCTTGCAATCCATTTCCTTAGTTTAAACAGTGGAGCAGTGAAACTGTGTTCATCTTGTACTGTCCCCCCAACCAGGTTGTAGTGACCACTGCTGGAGGATTCCTGGGCTGCTGGACGGCAGGTCCGACCTACCAAAGCAAGCCTTGTCTCCTTTCTTCTGTCACTACATCCTTCCTTGCCCATGTTGTAGCCATGGACCACTGTATTTTACTCTGTTTATTTGTTTATTTGCTTGTTTTTAATTCTAGCAAAAGAAAAACAAATTGCCATTCCTAAGATATTTCCATTTGCTAGGGAAAAGGCCTAGAAATACACACATTTGGAAAATGAAAGCTTGGAATCTCTTTAAATTCATGGTTCTCTCAGATGAGTGGGGCCGGTGGACGCAGACTGCATGGAGCCTAAAGGCCAGCTCTGTACAAAAGGGCAGAGGCAGTTCCTGTATGTGCTCCATAACAGCATGACACATAGCAGGGCTTTTGGACGAAGGGATGTAATTTTTATGTGAAATTGTTCTTAGCTGTATATTTCTTTGTCCTCTGCTCATGGGAATAATGCTATGAGGCCAAGAACGAAAGACTACTTTAAATTTCTCCATTAAAATAGGTTTGTTGTCAGTATTTTTTCCTGACTGGAGAAGCTGACAGGTTGTGCCAATATTAAAAGCTTCATGGTGATGAGGAAGGGTACCTGAAATATGAACATTTGTAAACACACATAAATACACACTCTATTGAGAGCTACCCTTTCCAAAATGGGGTGGTGTGGGGGGGTGTTCAGATAAAATTACTTCAGTAATTCCTCCCTGTCCTATAAACTGAATTGATAAGATTTAAGCTAACATTTCATCTTGACATTACTAATACATGTGTGTGAGCATTCAGTTTACACTTTCAATACAGCCTGTCAGATTAGATCTGTATACCTGCTACTGAATAACAAGGGTACTATTGATTTTTCATTATTTTCAAGTATTTGTTTTCTTCAGTTAAGCACATTCTATTTATTTTGGCATGGCTAACAGAGAAACCAAAGCAACTTAACCTCTTCTCAGAAAGATTTAAGACTTGACAGGCATCAGAGCTTCAATAAACTGTTTGTTCCCATAGTGGTCTGTAACAAAGAATTGTTCTGCTAATTGCTTTATTCCCTGTTTATTCACTTAATTTTATGACTAAATCTGCAGTGCAGAGTGCAGGCAGAGGTGGTCTTCAGGTTATGGAGCAGCACTTTTCTTCCAGAAAGATTTGAAATGTACTGGTAATGTGTTTTGTCATCTTGTGACTCCGCTGAGGCTTGGTCAGGTACCCACCAGGCGTCCTCCATCTCAAGTGTCATCCTGCTTTCTACTACAAAAGCATCTACAATGAAAAGCAAGAGCAGTTTATAAAATTATTTATACTCAGTAGGAGCTTAGCAATGAGTGTTGCCAGGTGGTTTAAGAGAAAAAAAAAAAAAAGAAAAAGAAAAAAAAAAGATCCCAAACCTGTTTGTTGTTTTCTGATAAAACCCTTGATTTGATAATTAAATATTCTTCCAGCAGCAAGGTGATGTGGTTGCTTCCCAGCTGGGCAGGCTCTGTCCATGTCAACCCATTTGGGGCTTGCATTGCCCAGGGGCAGTGGGGACCACTCAAAGTTCTGTGGCTACAGCAGCTGGGTGCCCTCTGTCCTGCTCCACCTAACATTTTAATAGCAATAGTGACCGTGGGGATTGGTTTAGACACTACTGGTGACCCCGTGCACGTTGTATATTCAGAATGAAGTATAAACTGAGAGCGCTACAAACACATGTCTACATGAAAACACACTTTCAAGCATTTTTTTACCTTTGAAAAGTCTCAACCATGGCTTTTTCTCCCTCCTCGAAGCGGATTGCAGTGGTGTGCTCCTATACTGGCACCTAGTGGGGAGTGCTCGGGAGATGGGCAGATGGGGAGGGCAGGCTGCGCTGACAAACGCTCACCCCGCCCAATACCTGGGACACTTTTTTTAATCCTGGTTCTTCGAAAGCACTTCTGGATTAGCACATTTTTATCATGTTTCCTGCTCGCTGCCGCTTTTGCAGCCTTCCTCTTCTGTCCAGCTGCTATGCCAGACTCTTTCCTGAAAGTCTTCACCATGCCAAGCAATCCGCTCCCAGCCAATTCCTCTGGGACTGTGCCCTCCTTCATACAAGCTGGCATCTCCACCTATGATCCCCTCCTCCTGTGTGCTGGATCCCGCCACAGTAGCCACACTTTTCCTCCTCCGGGTCCCCCTGCCTTGACCTGAGCCTAACAGATCTCTCAGGAAAGCTGGTGACCACTGGTGTCGCTTCCTGCCTCGTAGCTTGTGCTCTCTCTCTGGCCTCAGAGGAAAGAGCTGCCTCTTACCCGGCAAAGGACTTCCTCCACCAGTTCCCATCACCCTCAGGAATCTTGTGTCCCACAATTGTCCCATTTTAGCTGAAACAGCAGAACTCTCAACCCACCACTTCTCCCAAGGTCCACCCTGTGTCGTTACAGCATCTGAAAGGAAACACTGCAAAGACACGACGTTCTGCCAAAAAACATTTGTCTTCTTCTTTTTTAGCATCTTTACAAAAAGCACAACTCTCCTGAGGAGTCTCCAAAGTTGGTCTTAAATATGACAACCCAAATTAGACCTCCTGAATATCCCAGTGATACCAACATAATTGTATTTGTTCTGTAGTCCTCCTGGTTTAAACCACAGCAGTTAAGGCAAATATTTTCAAGCATTTAAGGCAGCAAGAGCATTTTCAAGCTCAACTTCTTACAGCAAGGAGCTGGACAACAGGGGGTCGAGGTGAATTGCAGTCCTATAGGAGAGCTAATCACCAGACAGATGTGCTTCCCATGCACTGCCCTATTTTACTTCTAAATTCAATGAGGAGCAACAGAAACACCTGCTGATTCCCTAGAGTTATTTCTTGCCCTGCTAAGGTTTTCCTAAACTTCTCTCACTCAAGCTACAAGTCCAGTAAGAGGGCGATGCCTTTCCTTTTGTCTACCCAATTTTCCATTGTGGAAGAAGTCTTTGCTTCCATCTTGAAGGAATCTTATTGTTGGTTATGTTGTCAGACAGCCCTCCATACCACACGGCCCAAAGCCATGATTTACAGTCTGTTTCTAGCTGCACCGTGATTCAGCTGAGTTTTCCATTGAGCCGTTGATGTGAATGCTAAACCTATTCAAGGCTAGCATCATTTCTGTGATTCATTCAACTTGAGGAAACACTGGAAATTTATTAGGATGTCTTTACAGTCCCGGAAATTGCTATGGGACTCTGTCAGTAACAAAGGAACAGGAATGGCTCACAATTTTATTGCTCTTTCTCATTTGCATTAGGTAATGCAGCCTTTGTTTTGGTTTTTAAGTCAAACTCTGTCATGGGCTGAGGCTCTGTGAGACTTCCTGATCCTGCAATTTTATCATAAGTTTCACGATTACTTGGTGCTTTCTGTAATGCTCCAGCTCTTGGAGTCACTTGATTTTTCTACCTGAGAACCTGGACTTCATGAAGAAACCAAAACAAAACTCCATCCCTTGCAATGGTGAAGAACAGCAAAAAAACTTTAACTAAAGCAACTCCCAAGCCAGAAGGCGAAGGAAAGCTAGATTTCATGTTTAAGTTTCAAGACATTTTTACACCACTGATTTTGGCTTATGATTTCTGAATTTCTGAGTGCTGTTGGGGACGTTATCTGGAAGAAAAGGGAGAAGGAAAAGAAGCCATTTACGGGTCTTTTCCCTCTGTTTGCAATAGCCTCAAGCCATCTTAGCACACCAGCTGAAATCAGGCAGTGGTCAGCAAGTTCGGCCTATTTTCTTTTCCCTTCAGGCTCAATCCTCCAACATACAGAGGCAGGTATCTGCAGAGTCAGCCACTCTGCCGTCTCAGCAATGTGTCACACTGGACTTTCCTCCCCTGACGGCTGCCAGAGCAGCCATGGCCAAGTGGCAACAAGGCTTGGGATTAATGTAGAAATTTTTTTCATAGTTTGAAGAAGAAGCGGCTGGTTTATGCAGATGGCTGCACCCAACCCACAGAGCCCTGGGGAACTCTGCCATGTGTGCTTTTGCCCTTATCTCTCCCCGACAGCCTGAGCTGGGTGTCAGTCACACCGGCGCCAAAGGCCTTCTGGCTCCTGACACCCAGGGACAGATGTGGGGAGCTGTGAGCGCTGGCCGTGCTGCAGGAGACAAGGCACAGCAGGAGGGCTCACACTTTGCCCTTGGTGAAGCCCCCAATCTACTCTTACAAACGCCCAAATTGGGGAGATATCCTTGCATTAGCCAGCGAAGGAGAAGGGGATCCCATCAGCACCTTTCCCTTCCGCACTCTCACTGGGAGCTGGCGCACCCCAGGGTGCTCCTGCCAAGGCCACACAGTGAGTGGGCAGGCTGTGATCTCCCTGCACGTGGGTGGTGAGTGCAGCAATCCCATGAATTTCTTCCCAGTACGGTGGGGTTTAGTTAAGCAACACACAGAGCAAGAGAGGAGAACATGATGCAGCCAGAGCAGCCATGGGACAACATCGTTTACACCACTGAGTCAACAAAGTGCTCAGGAGAGAGGTACAAACCACAGGTCAGTCCTGGGAAGGCCATCCTTTCTGGTGACTAGTCTCTTTCCAAAATACTCCTAGCAGTTGATACCAGGGCTGGTAGTGCTTTCGTTGAAGCACAAAAAATCTTCTAGAGTAGTGCATAGTAGCCCACAGCCTTGGCTCAAAGCGCTTTCTGTAATTTAATACGAGATGTAACAAATTGGTGTTACATAGAAAGGGAGCGAGCAGCAGAGATAACAGGATGTCACTTTGGATACTTAGGTCTTGAGCTTCATGGCTGTGAATCCTTCAGCCTGGGATTTTCAAACAGCATTAGGTAGTTGGACTTACAAAAGGATTGCCTAAATAAAACAAAAAAAGGCACAAGCCCATTTTCCCCCTAGTATTTTACAATATCCATAACCTTTTGAACCCGCTACTCACATTCATGACTATTTACTCCAAAAAGGAGTCATGTTATATGCTGCAAAAAAAAAAGCCTGCTTGTTTTTAAGACATGTGGTTGTGTTTCAAAATAGCACAAAATCTTCTTAGTTGCTGATAGAGAGAGGCCACAGTCAAACAAAAAGACTGATGGATTGGAACTCAAAGGGAAAACCGGCCTTTAGGGATAGCAAACAATGTTCACACAGCACTCAGTTATGAAGACTTCATTATGTACCAATTTAAGTTTATACATACCAAATGTTCTTGAGTCAGCAAAACAAGAGGGACTGCCTCATTCCAGTATATCTTTTTTCCACCCTTATGATGGATTTTTTAAAATAAAGGATCATCAATAACTGTGACAGGGTTCCCTCAGAGGATGGGCATCCCAGCATGCCATGAAGTTGTCTCTCCCGAGAAGAATTTCTACAGGCTTAAGGGAAATCATAAACTATTTAGGAGGAATGAGATCCACAAAGTTCTCCCAGCCAGCTGGATCACTGCTTGTAAGCAGGTCCTGGAGGACAGCTAAAGACACCAGAGCCCATCAAGGAAAGTCAACAGCAAAGAACCTTGCTCAGTTGTGAACATATGGGAAAGAGAGAAAAGACAAAAGAGTGGGGAATTTAAAATCTCCTCATGCTCTCTAAACATGGGCTTTGGGAATATACACTATGTACATATATTGCTTACAATATAAAAATGCTTTTGTCCAAAACTTACAGAGGCAGTCACCAAATAAATTGAAGGAAATTTTAAAAAACTACAAACTTGCAGCCCTGAGGAGCTTTTGCTGGGGAGCTACACCAGTTTAAGGGTGGTTAACATCTTTTACAGATACTGCTGTGCTGCATTAGATATTGCACCATCAACAGTGATACATGCCAAAGTTTGTCCAAGACCTTGATGAGGAGATGCAACAAAAGAACTGATCTAGGCTGGGNGTTTTTCAAGAACCACTATGCATCACATATATGCCCTGTATAGTTTCAGCATATATATATAAACATATGTATATATATGTATGTATATATATGTGTATACATATATATATGCTGTTTCATTTTAGGGAAGCTGTAGGAGGTTGCTCCTCACTTTTGTGAAACAGGTCCTTGGGTACCTAAGAATATATTTGGCAAACTGACAAACTGACTTCAGGCTTTTTTTTTTTTTTTNATTTAATACGAGATGTAACAAATTGGTGTTACATAGAAAGGGAGCGAGCAGCAGAGATAACAGGATGTCACTTTGGATACTTAGGTCTTGAGCTTCATGGCTGTGAATCCTTCAGCCTGGGATTTTCAAACAGCATTAGGTAGTTGGACTTACAAAAGGATTGCCTAAATAAAACAAAAAAAGGCACAAGCCCATTTTCCCCCTAGTATTTTACAATATCCATAACCTTTTGAACCCGCTACTCACATTCATGACTATTTACTCCAAAAAGGAGTCATGTTATATGCTGCAAAAAAAAAGCCTGCTTGTTTTTAAGACATGTGGTTGTGTTTCAAAATAGCACAAAATCTTCTTAGTTGCTGATAGAGAGAGGCCACAGTCAAACAAAAAGACTGATGGATTGGAACTCAAAGGGAAAACCGGCCTTTAGGGATAGCAAACAATGTTCACACAGCACTCAGTTATGAAGACTTCATTATGTACCAATTTAAGTTTATACATACCAAATGTTCTTGAGTCAGCAAAACAAGAGGGACTGCCTCATTCCAGTATATCTTTTTTCCACCCTTATGATGGATTTTTTAAAATAAAGGATCATCAATAACTGTGACAGGGTTCCCTCAGAGGATGGGCATCCCAGCATGCCATGAAGTTGTCTCTCCCGAGAAGAATTTCTACAGGCTTAAGGGAAATCATAAACTATTTAGGAGGAATGAGATCCACAAAGTTCTCCCAGCCAGCTGGATCACTGCTTGTAAGCAGGTCCTGGAGGACAGCTAAAGACACCAGAGCCCATCAAGGAAAGTCAACAGCAAAGAACCTTGCTCAGTTGTGAACATATGGGAAAGAGAGAAAAGACAAAAGAGTGGGGAATTTAAAATCTCCTCATGCTCTCTAAACATGGGCTTTGGGAATATACACTATGTACATATATTGCTTACAATATAAAAATGCTTTTGTCCAAAACTTACAGAGGCAGTCACCAAATAAATTGAAGGAAATTTTAAAAAACTACAAACTTGCAGCCCTGAGGAGCTTTTGCTGGGGAGCTACACCAGTTTAAGGGTGGTTAACATCTTTTACAGATACTGCTGTGCTGCATTAGATATTGCACCATCAACAGTGATACATGCCAAAGTTTGTCCAAGACCTTGATGAGGAGATGCAACAAAAGAACTGATCTAGGCTGGGACTAGCTTTAAAGACTGATCAGTTTGCCAAATACTCTGGAATTGGTTTGTGTCACAACAAGAGTCTGGCAGTGGCAACTCTCTCCCCACCATTCAGACACTTACTCCACCCCTTGGATTAGGATGTACCCACCTCTGTCTGCAGCTGGTCCCTCCACTCACATGAGCGGCAACAGCTCGCTGATAAGATAATCAAACCAAATGGTTTGTATTAGACAGCAGCTTACTCCATCTTTTATAGAAAGCCATTCAGTTAGGCACAAAAGTAGCATCCAAACGAGCAGCCTGTTTTTCAAGAACCACTATGCATCACATATATGCCCTGTATAGTTTCAGCATATATATATAAACATATGTATATATATGTATGTATATATATGTGTATACATATNTGGCCATAAATTCTATCATGAATGAGTCAAAACCCCATCTGCTCTAAATTTACACTTGATTTCATGCACAAATAGGGTTCACACATGTAAGTCCTGTCATTTGTGTGTTCCCAGAGGCAGTGCATAAATTACCTATGCACAAAACAAGAGGTCGGTCAGCTTTACCTTGTGTGCTGCTGAGTAAGTGCACATCAAAGGGCATATTGTGCTTCTGGAATGAGAATGAGGAGTCCTGACATGGGTCTCCAACTCCACAGAGAAATGCTGCTTTCCTTGGGTACAAAGAAAGCGCCTAAAATCTTTTCTCAAAATCTGCCAAAATTATTCAGCCAGTGGAAAGTTCAGAAGGAGCCGCAGAAGGAGGGTTTTGGTCAGCATGAACAACTAAACAGTAGATCTCACAAAGTTGTTTGAAACCTGATTTTGGTCTTAGGACAAGGAGTAGTTAGAAATAACATCCATTTTATGACAGAGGTATGAGAAGTTTAATGTGAAGTTAAAATGCTTCTATGTGATCGGTATGAAAGGAGGTAAGACACATCCAAAACCTCTTAGATGGAGACTGCCAAAGTCTGTAAAAATCACTGGGTAAACAAAGATCAGACAATGTGAAGTTAAATATGGCATGCCCCTGCAAAAGTGCTATCTGCAAAAGGGTGTTCAGCTGCACAGGGGGTGTCATATCACTTCTTCAGTCCCTTGTCTCAGTGAATTTTTGTTGGAAGACAAATGCTTTGAAAAATTTGGCATCTCACTTTGGCTGCTTAATGCTCTGGTCATAATCTATACAAAAAGCAGGATCTTAGTGAGAATTGAAGAAGGAAAAACACCTACTCTGAGTGAATCTTTCCCAGATAAATAAATTAAAAACATAGTAAAACACAATGACTACCACAGCTTGTAAATTAAGGGAGTAACTGGTGCATAGTGAGGCACTGATGTGTAGCCTGGAGGAGGAACAACTTCATCGAAACTACAAACAATTAATTTTTTAAAAAACACTTTGAAGAAAAAAAATTGTCTCCAGACCAGTGTGTGAATAAAGCACACCAAAAGGCAACTCTGATACTCCATTAGCAGCATAAAAATGGAACTGTCCCCTAAGTCTGGCAGAAAATTTAATTCCTTTTTCTTAGAAATATAGCTGTTTTGACATCTCAAGCTAACTGCTCTAGTGCTGCTTGGACAATACTCAGCACCAAGAAATACAGTGTCCTTCACAGGCATCTGAAGTTGTTTGACTGGAGCTCAGGGCAGGCTGTGCTCCGAGCCCTGCAGCACAGGCAAAGGCCATCAGCTCACCCCACACTTCTGCTGCCCAAACTGAGCAATCCTGACCACGAGGCAGCATCTCCAAAGTGAGACATCCCAGCTTTCCCTGGCTGTCTCTGGGTGGTCATACCCTGTGAGGTGCACATCTTGTCATCTGGCCATGTGGGCCATGGGAAGAGGGAATGAGTTTTCCTTGTCTTAATTTCACCCATCTTTCCATCTTAAGGCCAAAGCCATCACTTTTAAACCAGCCTAACAGGATCTCTCTGGTGACCTGATGAAAATGAGAGTCACAGCTTCAGGAAATGTTCAAGCAACAAAATGACAGATTCACCAGATTAAAGGGGAAGAAAAAAGAGTCCAACATCTCTTCCTCCAAACTGGCCACAGCCATTTGTGTTAAAGCAACAGTGAGATTCCCACAATTGTCATGAGATGCTAGGCACAGCCCTAAAGGCCTCCAAGATGATTTCAGTTTCTGGATGTCTTTTCTGGAAGTAGTTTTTTATTTCCCTGATTCACAGATGTTCCTTTCTTCCAAAATCCTGAGGGATTTTATTTCCTTTTTTCCCCCCTTTTCCACAAGGATAACAAACAGTGCTATTTGCAGTTTCCTGTTACATTTTATGTTTGTTACTTCTAAAAGATACAGCAAAACTGTCTTCAAGTCTTACTCAAGATCTGGACAAAGTTTCAACTGCTTTAAAAAACAAGATTTTGGCCTAAACTTACTTCACATTAAGAGTAAGACTGGTGATTATTTAGCATTAAGTGTCTTGCTTCCTTTATGAGCAGGATTTTGTGAGAGCTACTTTAACAATCACATGGGTACAAGCATGAAAGTCCATAGAGACAAAGAGATTTTACAGAGGCAAGTGTATGTCCAGGTAGATTTTTTTAGATGTTCCAGAGATACACAGATGTAACATATACATGTGCAGGTAGGTACAAGTCAAAATCTACATCTCAGTCTTATTCAGAAATAAAAATCAGAGAGTAATAGGCAGAACTTGGCGAGACATCTTCTGGAGTTCAAGTAAGGAAGACTTTTGACAAAGAATGCTCCAGTAAAAACATGTCTTAAGACTTTTTTCTCTACTTTTTCAGTCAAAATACCAATAGCAAATTATTTTTTAATCATTCCACTGACTTAGTAATACACTGTTAGCTTACACTGTCTGTATGCTAGGAGCTCCGTGTACAAAAAATGATTGATTCCTCAATCATTAAGAAAACATGCAGTACCAGCATTAGCTTGTAACTTTTCAAATCTTGGCAGAGCTTGCATTCAACCTCTCAGCTTCCACTCAACTTTCTTGTCTTGTTTTTAAGTTTGTTACTTCTAAGCACAACTGAAGGAACTCTCTCTCCCTCCTCCCCTCCTCAAAACCAGACTTTTGCATCAATCAGTCTCACTGGCACCTTCACCACTAGGCTTCATATGTTTCTGTGCTGTGATTGCAGATAAGTTCTTTAAAACAAAAACTTTAAAAAATCTAGGTTTAACAGCATCTGAAGGTTAAATACTGTGCAAAGCGAGAGAAGACAGTGACAGGAGAGCACTCAATCACCATATAGTTTCTCATCCCAATGAAATCATCCTTTGAGAGCCTGCCTAGGTGTTGTCTAGCTTATATGATACAGTGCAGTGCCCATCAGCACTTCTGTTTGGAAGTTTGCTGCTTAGAAATCACCAGCAGGCTCATTACTCATAAATCAGAAGAAGGCTTTCAACCAGGCCTGGGAGTCTGGAGACACTGCATGAAGAGGGAGCTCTGTCTGCTCCACGGGTTTCAGACTGTGGTGGGGGCTGGCTTCGCTTCCTACCCTGATGCATTCAATCAAGTGAATTGCACAATCCTGCTGCTTGGCTCTATTTAATGTAACATTTCCTGAAGTGTCATCTGTGAGCAGTACAAGTTAGGGTTATTGGAAGGGGTGAGGGGTATCCGCAGTTTATTAATGTTAAACAAGGTATCTGAGGGAGAAGGGAAGACAGGAAGGTATTCTTACCATCAGATAGACTAAAAAGTGCCTGTGTAATTAACATGTATGATTTGTCCCTGCAACACCAGGTGGGAAGGATCTCCTTGCAGCTAGATAGGTTCCCACTGATTACAGTAGTCATGGGGTATCTTGTTGGCTGCAATCTGATTTTACAAATCTTGATCTTAGAATTTATATCTAAGAGTTCTTCTTTGTTGATATTTAAATATGTCTCACTTAAACTGAAAAAACACTCGAGAGAAGAATACTTGGAGAAAGAATTCTTGTCCTCAGAGGCTCTGGACATGCCTCATCCCATCTCCTTTAACAGGACACAGGTTGAACAAAATAGATTGCTCAAGATTTGTCGTTCAGTACGATTTCCAAACCAGGAATTTCTGCAGATGGACAAGATAGCTTTAGTAATAATTCACTCACAGGATCAAGACTTCAGACTCCAAAACTGTCTTTCCAAAGAGAAAGGTCAATGCAAATGAGTATTGGTCCATTTTGGATGTTTATGTGTAGAGACCAAAGGCACAGTCTCTAAGTCGATCAGTACACAAGCCAATTGAATATGTGGTCTCTGTATTTCAACCACCCCAGAGGTTCCAAAAAACTGCTGAGACCAATAGGACTTTTCCAGTGACATCAGTGTATTTTGCAGCAGGGCATTCACCTAAAAACCCAAAGATAAGAAGCTTTCTTCTGTTCTCCTCTTACCTGTTGAGAGAGATGAGGTCCATTTTAGTGCTAGTGTAAACAGAGATGTATGTATTTGAGGAGCATCAGTAATTTAAAGTATCAGATATCTGGCTTCCACCTGGGATGATTTTTATATGAAATACACTAGTGATGTCTCCAACCTCTCTTACCATGGAAATGCTGAATAACCGAAAAGTAGTAGGATGGGTAATAGCATATTCCACAGGGAGATCAAGCACTGCTATTAATTCAAATCCATCAGCTGTGTTAAGAGAGGAAAAAGGTGGTTCATCCCAACTCTTCTCTACTTCAGTACAAAGCAGCTGCTTTTTAGTCATCAGGGATATTGTGTCACTGAACTGGAGACTGCAAGCTGGATTACCAAAAAACCTGCCAAGTAATTAACTAAGCTCCATACAGCCAAAAATAATCGCACTTAAAAGTGGTTTGGCCTATATCTGTTGAGAACAGACATCTCTCTGCACTGGTATATATGGAGAACTAGAATCTCGAGGTAAAAGAATGCAATATATTGACTGATATCTGTGCATTTTAGAATGTTCACTGTCTGTTCTTTACATTCTTCACATTTCTGTCTTTCAGCCTATAAGACCCCCCTGTAGAATTAGATTCACTAACTTGCATTATTAGGACCACCTCCATGTGCAGTTGCTGGTAGCAGCCAGCATTGAGACAAACACATTTCTGCTTTATAATAGCATCAAAAAACTACAGTAAAATCATGGAAATTACTAGTAGTCAGTAAAAATGAAAAAGAATTGGGTACCACAATATGCTTCTATTTCTCTATTTCCAGCCATACAATTTTTCAGAAGGTAGTGGGAATGTGCTGTCTTCTTCTTACCATTTGCCAACATCATAGAGTCATCACAAAATCTGTAAGCAAGAACAAGACAACCTGTGTGTTCTATGCCCCACTGATAAGGCAAAGAAGTGTTCTCAGAGGATGACAAAAGTAATGCTGTGTGTTTGCTCAACTACTGTACCTGTAGACTCATTTTAAGTCCATGTGGCCAGTAATCTACCATTTTTCAAAAGGGCTCTGCTAGAAAAGCAGGCATATTAGTAAATAATTTTCTGTAAATTTTGCAGAACTGGGACTGCAAGTTCGTATTTGTTTATTTAAAACTAAATGCTTTGACTCTGACTCAGTTTCTGAGAATCATTAGTGAAACAACTGACAGAAGTCAAATGTTATTTTAGTGACAGTATTTCTAGAAGAATAAAAAGAGGCTGTGCTAGTTTGGGCTGGGATAGAGTAAATTTTTTTCATAGTAGTTACCATGGGGCAATGATTTGGATTTGTGCTGAAAACTCTTGATAACACAGGGATGTTTTAGTTACTGCTAAGCACCACTTGCACAGCATCAAGGCCTTTTTTGCACCTTCCACCACTCCACCAGTGAGCAGGCTGGGGTGCACAAGGTGTTTAGAGGGGACACAGGTGGGACAGCTGAGTCCATCTAACCAAAGGGACATTCCATACCATCTGTCATCATGGTCATCATATAGAGATGGGACATTCTGGAGTGATAGCATTTGTGTTCCCAAGTCACCATTGAACACGATGGAGCCCAGCTTTCCCAAGGATAGTTGAACACCTGCCTGCTCATGAGAAGTGGTAAATGAATTCCTTCTTTCTCTTTGCTTGTGCATGGTTTTTGCTTTACTTATTAGACTGTCTTTATCTCAAGCCACAAGATTTTTCACTTTTGCCCTTCCCATTCTCCTCTCCATCCCACTGTGAAGGGAGTGAGCAAGCAGCTGCATAGGTTTGGTTGCTGCATGGGATTAAACTATGACAGAGGCAGATTTGTTTTGTTCCTTGCGTACCTTTTCTGTGTATCAGTCTCTTTTGGTAGGTTTTTATTTACTGTCTCATGTGACTTCTTTGCTACTGAAACTTCCTTTGAATCCATACCTGGGGGAGAATGAACATCACACCCTATAGCAAATTCATTTATATGTACGAGATATATTCAAACAATGAACTGCACGTTGTTTGCCTCTGTTAATATTGCTGATGTTTCTTAGAGATGTCACCTGGATCAAAAAAGATGTCTGCTCTGCACTGGATTTTTAAAATTTTCTTACTGGAAAAAGTTAAACAACTCGGATGACAGATGAAGGAAATTATTGCTATCCATGTTCACAGGTTTGTCTGAACAAGAACTGTCTTCAGTACACCAAAGAGAAACAATGCCAAGGTAAGATAGAGTAAATCTTGCTTAGTCAGTGCCTTCTGATATGTTTGATAGCAAAATAGAGTGCATGTTGCCTTCAGCTTGTTTTAAAAGCACAGTCCTGGTCAAGTCTGGGCTGGAGTTTTCTTGAATCATAGTGTGCTCATTGGAGCTAAGTGATGTTTTGCTTGAATTTCATTCCTTTGATTAATAGAGTGTGTTTATACCCCTTCCCTCTTGTTTGTGGATGGAAACAGATCTGTTGAACAACATGGGGAAATGTTTTCATCAGGGACTAATACTATAGAAAATAAAATGTGTGTATGAGAGCGAGTATGTGAGTGGGAAAAACGCCTCTCTTTATTTCCTGTCAAGCTCATGGTGAGACTGGAGAAGACCCAGTTCCTCTGGAGAGTTTATTTAAACTCTGATACAAAAGATATTATGAAAAGACAGAGGGACCTCTGACATCACTCAGCTGTTTTATTGACTGTGGTAACAACTTTGCTCTTGGTCTGAACCCCAGACCAAAAGGTAGCTTGAAGGAAGAATCTGCGTTTGAGGCGATGTTAGAATTTGGGGAAGGATTTGGGATAAGGAGAGCTGCAGCTGACAGGAAGTTCAGAGCTGTCTGGTGGTTAAAACTGCTGTCTCATGAAGCATTTTGCAGTAGGACACTGTGGAACTGAGATTCTCAGTCTGGGTAGTGTTATGCAGCTATATCCTTCATCACACTGAGCTTCACACATGTCTCAAGGAGGGGCAGAAGTACAATTTTACCCACAGAAGGCGCAAGAGAAACACAAAGCCGAAAGGAAGCTTATTTGTGAGTTTGTGGGTTGTCCTGCTGTAAGTGAGGAGTGAGTTTTTATTGACTCTCTTTCATGATATGGACTTACAGGTACTTCTTCACTAGCCAGTAAAGAAGATCCACAGCTCTCATCTGGGCTGGGCTTTCAGTCTTTGCTCCTGACACACCCCATTTCAGGAAAACCTGGCCTTGTGCACATGTCCTCTGATGGGAATGGTCTTGTCCCACATCTCTGAATGAGGCCTGCATGTTGTCTGCACAAGCATCATGGCCAAAACCTCACAGGGACTGTGGTACCAGCTGAACACCGCAGGCAGGGATGTGCCTGTGCTGAATTTCTGCCCGGACCCTGTTCTGTTTACTAACGTAGGTGCAACATCACAGATGCCATGCAGGATGACTGATGTACAGTAAGCATGAAGAAAAGGGTCCAAAATAAGTAGTTTACCTTAATTTGAAAGAGAAGTTTTTATGCTTTGTACACTGTCCCTTTCATAATCATCTCAAATACGTCGATCTGCAGGTTAGAAATGACTTACAGAGTTTGTCAGGTTCCAAAAGCTTCATGACAAGGAGGAGAGCAAAGAGGGGGAATGCAAACAGCTAAGTCAGGGCTCACACTGAGATGAAACCATGACGTCCGCCTTGTTTGAAGCCAGATGGTCTTCCCATCAAAAACATCTTACATTTGTCCTACCATTTATGTTCAAATTCCAGCCTTCAACCAACAAGTGCAATAATTTCTGGAAGAAACCAGAAGAAATTATGCTTACTTAATCCCAGTTCTCATGCAAATATGTCTTTGTCTTTGGTGTGCACATGATTCCAAGGAGGTTTTGTGTTGTTTTGCTACGATCTGAAAGTTCTGTTGTGGGAGTGGAAACCCCTAAGGTGGTGACCACCTGGAACACCATGATACAGAAGACCTTGAGGTGATTGTTTCCAGCTACAGGTTTCCCAGCAAATTATCAAGGTTAAAATAATTGCCCCAAAGAATGGTAGGATTAAATTTGCAGACAGATGTGGAAAAGTGACTCAAAATGTTGTTTCCAGCTGAGAATCTGTTACTATTTTAGATGTATTTTTTTCTGATAGCAGTCTGGAGTGAAATAGTCATCCACAGGAAAGACTATATGATAGTCATTTCTTTTCATCAGGATTTAGAAGCTTTTGACTCTGCATAAAAGGCAACAATAAAATTGAATATTTCTTGAATTTGTTTTTAGATGGGGTTGTGTTAACTGTTGCAGCTGGTTGATAGAGTTTATGATAATTTCAGGTACACTACTGAACCACTTTATCCACCCTGAGGACATCCTGTCAGCAGGTGGAAAACTGCACTAGCAAGGGCTAGCAGGAGTCCAGAAAACAGCTCTGTGTTCTTGAGATGGCACTTGGGGACCTCAGAGCAATGGAAAGTTTATTTTTGTTCCTCAGGCTGGACTATTTTCAGGCAACGGGGTTTGTGCACTCTACACATCCATTATTGGTGGGCAAGGCAGCACAACGTGTACTGCTGACAAATTCCTGCTCTTCTAGTGGGATGGGCAAAGAGGTGAGGAAAGATGTGTTTAAAGGTACAGGTATTTATTAGCATATTATTATTTATTAGCATAATTATTAGCATATTAACAACCATTTTGCAGCATTGCTGTTTTACAGCAACCAGCAAAGTCAGCTGATTAAGTGCTAATGAAATCAGAATTGAATAATTTGAAGCTTTTTCCTGCCATGTGATGCTATGGGATTGCAGGATATATTATGTCATTTTTGAACAAAACCCACAGAATTAATTAGCCAGAAGAATATTTGGCATTTACTCAGCAAGGACATGTGGGAAACTCAGTAAGTTGACAGTGGGCAACCTAGTCTCCCTGGTCCTGGCATAGTTTAAATCCCATAACTAAAGGAGAGCAATTTGTATTTAGCACTACTGGAAACCAAGGTTGTTCTTTGATGAGTAGTACACTATGAGTGTGACATTGGTGGATTCACACACAGTGAGAAAAAGAGTTTCAAACCCTTCACTTTCATGTTCTCTCCATCCTTTCTGCAGAGTTTTGTAATCTTTCAGTGATCTCTTACATACAGACTTGCTCAGATTGCTATTTCACAAAATCTTTTAATCAAGGAGAGAGGAGGGTTGGATAGGGGGAACTAGAAGCAAGTCATCCTGGACACAGACTGCAAAACATCAGCCTCCATTTTCACCAAGAGACAAGAGGAAATACCAGGGAAAAGCAGCTAAAGGTCATGGAATGGCACATTTTTTTGTGTAGTTTACCAGAAATATATGAAAACAGCTGTAGAGAGAATGGATAAATTATGTTTTAACTTTGGATTGAACTCAGAATTTTGAACAAAAAAAATCTACCTACCCTATTTATAGCCAGCTCTGTCACAATATTGTATGCTATTGCAAATTTATTAGCTGGCAATGTTTTATAATAAATCAATGTGGAAGCCATCCTTGTAATAAAGATGCTATAATGAGAAAGATTTTTGATTGAATTTGTTTTTTTTTCCTTGGGACTGTTTATCTCCTGTCCTATTAGGAAATGTCCACGTTTATATGCCCATATGCTGAGAGAATAAAATGCCAGCATGCCAGTGGAAAGTTTTTGTTCATGTGGACAATGTTTCAGTGCTGGTGGCCTTTGCAGAAGATAGGGTCATATTTTTTTGACATACAATTGCTCAGCTGCCACCAGAGCATGAAACAATAACGGATTATTGTATATTATGTATGGCAAACAGCTTTTAGCCAGACACGGACTTAGTCACATGAAAATTTAGCTGAGAAGCAGTTTTGCATTCATTCTTTTGCCAGTAATATTGGAGAGAAAATAAAATGTTACTAAAAAAGCATTGTAATTGCAAATAAAAAAAAATTGCAAATTTATACACAAGTGAATCTGGGTACTCCCTTATGTCACTATGAATTTTTATTAATCTTAAAAGATTTAATAAACCTAATAACACGGAGAAAGAAATCCCCTTGCCCCTCAATGCAAATATTTAAAGAATGTAAGACCATGAACAGGATCATGAGTGAGTTTAACTCTTAATTTGAACTATTTTGTGAAGTCTTAGAAATCGTATTACAAGAATGGCCTTAGGGAAAAAGCTCATATTTGAATCTAAAGTCAAATTCAAATTCAATCATTTTCACAGCTATGTTGCCATTCATTTCTAATAATACTGTCTTCTTTTCTTCTTCTTTTCCGAATGCTACAAAAAATGAGTATTAAATTTGAACATGCCACTGGCAAACAAGGGTTATTAACTATGAAATAAAATTCATGTTTCAAAAGTCATGTTTTCTTTTGTATTTTTTACACCCCTTCTACGAGCCTAACTTGCATAATTAGCAGACATTGACTGCATGTAGAGTTTCACTACTGAATGTGGACCACTCATTGTTGCCAAACCACCTATTAAGCAGGCAGAGTCATTAAAAAATTCAAGAAATAATTTCAAATTTCCTAGAAGGGAGATATCAATCTTAACAAACAGGTTTTCCCAAACTGCTTGCTCAGATACATATGGGGGATTTCAGACAATGACAACTGAGTTCTGTTTCCCCTCTCATGTTTCTTATTGCCTTTTTTTGCTTTGATTATCAAGACAACAGAGCTCTCAACTGCAAAGGATACAGTGGCTGATGGAGCCCAGCAGGGCATAGTCTTTTGTACATGATGTAAAAGACACCAACCTTCTGACAGAAGGATCTTGACTTCAGTTCCCAAGAAATCACTCCACATCCTCATAGAAATATCAATATGTTTATTTTGCTTAATTTCTTACAGACTGGTTATTCAATAAAATTCCATCTCTACACAGAATTGGATGTAATTAACCAGGAATTCACTGTGTGCATCAAAGAAAGGCAAGTTACTGTAAAGTGCACTAAATTTCAAAGTGATGATTACATGCACTAAACCCAGATCTTCACCAGCAGAGCTCCATTAATGACAATAATTGTTTCAGTTTTAAATGAAAATCAGAACCAGACCTGGGCTGATTTAATTCTTCAGGGTGTTATTCAGTCCTAAAGTGGGTAACTGTGAGCAAAAGGCAAGGTAGACAAAGGGGACCAAGTCAGCTCCCTGTGGAAGTGGTTGATAAAAAATGTTTTCAACTGCAATGGTGAAAGGGTTAATATTTCCCTGCTTATGTACTATCAATAATTTTATTAACTTGTTTTCATTCTTTTCTAATGTTTTTGTTCATTTTCAGATTTCATTTTAATATTTTAAATTCAGTTTTAATATTCTCCACAGGAATTTAAAAACAATCTTCTCTTTAAAACTTAATTGTAGCATTTGTTATGCCATAAAAATACATTTACCATTTTCAGAGCCAATTTTGTGAAGTAATTGGACAATAAATGAATAATAAGAACAACCAGACCCTTATTAACTTTTTAGTCATTAAAGTGACCTAACATTTTAGAAAGAACAATAACTTTTCCAATAATGCTCCAGAATAGTGGTTGTAATTATAGTGCACCAAAACAAATGTATAAAATGATGCTGTCTTTCTTGGACAGTAGGATGGAAATTTGTAATTATTTACATTTTCCCCAAGCAGCATAAATTACCAGCATTTTTGTCCCAGAAGGAACTGTGCCCCCTCCTGTAAGGAACACAAAAAACCATCCAAACGTGAATAAGACTGATCCCTCACCAGCCTGCCAGCCAGTCCTCCTGCAGCAAGTAGATGAGGCACTGGTCAGTACCCTGGGGTCAGCCCAGGACAGAGCTGGTCAATCCAAACCCCGTGCCCATTTCTGCCATTGGAATAAGGCCCCATAAAAGCTCAGAGGTGCCACCAGCTCAGCTGTCAGCAGTGCTTTAGCAGCACTGCTGTACAAAGTGCAAAGGGCTTCACACAGCTCCCCTGGCGCCAGTTCAGGATAACAGGAGATGCCCAAAGTGATGTAGAGCCTCCTCCACCGCTTTCCTTCTCACAAAGATCCCCCAATGCAGGGGCTTAGCCTGAGCCAGTGTGCTTCAGGGAGCTGAGGCATGGCTGGGCTCTTGGTGCCCAGGGGAACCCAGGCAGCCGATACTGCGGGACACCCGCACTCCTGCCCAAGCGTACCTGTTAGCAGAGTGGTCCCACACCCTTGGGACCTCCCACAACAATTGGTACAGTCTGTTGTGATGGGTTTGGTCCTGGCTGGGCTCAGGACAGCCTCAGCTGGAGCAGAACACAGCAGCCCTGCCTGGCAGTGGCTGTGCCACCTCATGTACTCACAGAATGGCCACAAGTGATACCAGAGAACAAACTGCTGTGTGGTTATGTCCAGGCCTTAACACTGTATAAAGCACTACTTTGGCACCTCACACCACTTTACAACTTATTCAGACCTGTCAATCCATCATCCCAATCACCTAATGCTCTCTCCCTAATTAAAAAATCTAGGTGAAATCTGGAGAGCAGGAGACTTGAGCAGCACTGTGGAGCCCTCAAATTACTTGTAACACCTTACAACCAAACATAAGTGGATACTCTGAAAAAGTGTTGACTAAACTTTCCCTGTCACCTAATCAACTGGAAATCTCCCAGTGCAAAATATCTTCTGTCTGAACACGAGCTGTTTTTCAGTCCTCTCAAGCAGTCCATGAGGACTGGACTTCAGCCTGGTTTCTCATCCCAGTTCTCATCCCTCATACTGCCAGGGCAGTTCAGGAGGAGACTTCAAACTTTAAATTACACCAGCAGAGCCTTTGAAGTCATAGAGGACTTAATTTTAAACACTTCTCTCCCACAGTTCTAAAATAGCCACTGATACAGTAAGCAGTGAATGACCATGGCATTTCTCAGGCAGCACTGAGTACAGGGGTCATGTCTCAGGCAACACAAACTTTGGAGAACTTGTTTTCAAAGGGAGAAAGAGCACTGGCAAGAACACTGCCCTGACTGCACAGAGCAGGACTTCAATTTTTAAGCTCAAGTAAATACAATTCATCTCTTTCTTTGAAAAAACATGCACAAAAGAAAAACCAGCAGTCGTCTATGGACTTTCCTTTTCATACTTAGGTATAGTAGGTTGAAAACCAAGAGACAAAAAAGGACAGGTGACAACAATCTCAGACCAGGACTATTGTGTTGGGCCCAGCTCTGCTGCCCCAGCCACAACACTTGGAGGAAGTGCCACACAAACAGAGGAAGCAGGATTCGGGCTGAGAAGGATTTAGTAACCGCATTACTACGCTCTCAGCACTGATGCCTGTAAAAGATAAAACCTGGGAAAAGACCTCGGGTTCCTACTCCTTATTGTTGCTGCCTGGGATTTAACTTGTATGTCTGAACTATGTACATATTTCACTGATTTAGGTGGGGCGCCATGAGCATATTTATACGGGCTGAGACAGTGACAGGACTGCTGATGTTTACAGCAACAGGTTAGAGAGGCTTTGCCAAAGCATTCTTAGTTTTTAAAAGGATTGGACGGACCCAGCCCCCTTCTCCCTCTCCATTGTTATTTTGTCTGCTGGATTTACGGAAGAAGGAAATGGTAAATTACAAGAAAAAAAATAGCATTTATCTTGCCAGGACGTGTTGCTTTGAACTTGGATGATATTAACATATCAATCAGATTCAGTGATATGTTAAACAAGGTTGTCCCTGGTTTATGGGTCACTAAAGCTGGGAGTTGAACCGTGGATTTGTGTGCATGGTGGGTAAGGAGCTTAACTTCACCTGTCTGAATCCTTCACATGGACACAGCACTGACACTGGGCACAGGGCACCATTTGTTACATCTGAGTTGTGTTGACCCAAAATAAAGTCCAGTTTTCAACTTAAGTTGGACTGAAATTTTGCCCACATGGAGCAATTACATAGCCACAAATACAGTGGACTATGACTGAAAATCCTTGAAAAATAAAAACACAGAACATAATATAATGTTCCGGGGATAAACTGGGAATATAACGGCAGGCTACAATCACTCTGTTTAGAGTAGCTGTGCAAGAGGAAATATTTTTGGATGACATTTCCAGTTCCCAATCAGAGCTTGGCCAATTAGATGGAAAATTAATTCAGAAAGGAAACATTAATTAGGTCTTGATACAGATGCTAATTCCAACATTTCATGAGGCTTCAAAAATTCATCTTCTCCCCTCCACCATTTCCTTACTATGGAATATTCATTATTTTACAATAACTCTTCAGGCTGGGGACAGCTTAATTTAACTACATTGCTTCCTTTGGGGACCACTAAGGACTTGCTATTTAAGTGTTAAATGGCAGTACTGAACTGGATGCTGATTTGAACTGGACTGAATTGAATTTGCCATACAAAGAAGCATGCCATGCACTAATCAGCTGGCTACATGGAATTCAGAACAGAAAAAAGATGGAATAAATTAAGTAATTCACAAAATTATTAGCTTAAAGAAAGAAGTCTTACCCTCTTCCTTCTTGCCTCTCCTAGGAAATAACAGACACTAAAATGAAGAAATATATAAAAACAATATTTAATCTTGTTTGTTACTGCTTTTCCTCCCATATGTTAGCCAAAAGTGAAAACAGATCTCACTAAATAAATGCTGTAAAACCAAATAAATAATTTAATAGTGAAAATTTCCCCAAAGTAAATTAATCCTCAGGGCTTTAAATAAATATAGGCAATTAAACTCAAAAGCACATTTTTTTCTCCTCAAGGAATTGTAAGCCAACAACTATAGCAAAATCTTGATGTAACCAGAACTATAGCATCTACTATAAATAAGTTGCACACACATTATTGTTTGGAAAATTAAATCAGCCCTTGGAAAAGTACTTTTACTTACTATGGTTGCAAGTAGTAAAACTCTACCATTAATCAGCAGACATCACAAATAGATTTTGAATATTCAGGCTTACTATCCACACTTTCACAATTAATTTTACATTCATTAAGTATTACAAACTAATAGAAGAAGAGTTGCAGTTAAAAAATAAAAATGCTGTAAGTTCAAAGCCCAGGATCATAGCACAGTAATAATTCTTTGGAAGTGAAGAGAGGGGAAAACCCCAAATATTCTGATTCAAAAAAACAACTAGCAACAGAAAATGACGTCCAGTTTCCTGTGGCTTTGTGTCTTGTGGTTGAATTATCTTGTGCCTAATACGATGCAAACTCTGATTGAAACTTTTCTTGAGGTTGAGGCATCTATTGGCTCCTTTCCTCTCCCACATAGATTTTTTTGATGTCCAGTAATAATATTTGGCTCATAATGAAGTCTTTCCCTCAGCAGAAAAATAAGTCAGACCCCTCAACTCTGCTCAGCTACTAATTTTCTCTAAACACAGAAGAAATTATTGTCAACTTTCCTACATCAAATAAACAGAAATTAGCCAGAAAATTCAAGGATTGTACTAGGAAAGGTTCAGATCGGATATTAGAAAAAAATATTCTCTGCAAGAGTGGCTAGGCATTGGAATATGCTGTCCAGGGAGGTGGCAGAGTCACCAGCTTCAGAAGCGCTCAAGATGGATCTGGATGTGGCCCCTGGGGATAGGGTTAGGGTTCATTCCAGTGGTACCTCCTTGAGGGTTAGACTAGATGAACTTCAGGATCTTTTTCAACAGCTGACAATTCTGTGAGATTCAAAAGTTACAGAGGCCTGGAAGATAGGCACCTGAGCAGCATGACAATAATATGCACTTCTTTATGAAGCAGATTGAAAGTGAAAGTAATTTGGGTGCACTTGCTTTTGTCTCAGATCAAGTTTTCTCTCTCTAAACACCAAGTATTTCCTCATATGCAGATTTTATGTGAACAAGGTGTGTGTTCTTTTTGTAAGAAAAACTGTAGTAACACTGGGGGAAATGAATCCAGCAGAGGTACATTAAGACAGGAGAGTAAAAGATCTGTGAAACTGCTACTCAGTACAGGTAATGCTGGTAATGAGGCTAAGAAAACATTTTTTAAAACATATTCTGATGTGCTTTAATGCCATCAAAAATCAGAGCTCAAATAAGTAAATCTTAATTCTATATTCTTCAGGAGATCTTTTGTGCTTAAACTCTATTTAAGTGGAGAACAAGATTTCTAGGGCCATGCCAAAAAGAATAAAAGAGGAAGTATCTTCTGCTTCAGCCTTTCCTTATCCCTGTATTCACATTATCACTTTGGCATTTTTGACTTGGAAAAAAAACTTCTCATTGCTCAGCTTTTGCCTAAAATGCAGTTACATCCTTTATTGAGAAGAGCATGCAGAAGGATGAATGGTTATATTCAATTCTGAAAGTGCTTTAATAAAACATCCCTACAGCAGGGATAAAGGCTTTACAGCCAAACCTTGCCAGCAACTCCTCTGCTATTGCAGGGCAGCAGTGGCACTGCCCCTCCTGCTCTCCTCTGTGCCAGATCACCCAGAGGGTGAATGTCAATTTATTGTTAAGTATGGATGAGACCTCAAAGACCTTCCATGACAAGTCAAAGCAACACCAGGGTGTTATTTGCTTACTCAAAAAAATAATTCAATGCTTTTAAAACTAAAGTCATCTGATGAATTTAAAGATGTATTTCATCTGGTGAGACAAATTTTACAACAGGGAAGGATTAGCAAACTTGCAAGAGTATCTCTTTGTTGCAAAAATTTCCAATCTTGTTTAATTCTAACAGATTTCAGCTATTATCCCCCAGAAAAAGTACCAGAGGTCATGCATATTGCAACTATGCTTTACCTCAGGCAGTAAAACCAATTATTCTTTTGCACCCCTCTCTTCCCTTTTTCCTAGGGAGATAATTCCTTCTGGGGCTGCTCACCCATGGCATCTGGCTGGGATCTAGGGATGTATTTGAAAGTCCTTTATATGAATCCTCAAGTCAGAATTGGCTTACACAGGGATGCAGAAGTAACCCACCAGATACAAAAAAGCTTTAGTGATCAGCTTAACTCTGTTGACAACACTTTTCCATCCAGCTTTTTTGAGAAGGAATCTGATGAGTTAAGGCACAAGCCTGAGATGAGTCTGCCACAAGTTTGAGACCCAGAGTCCCAAAGTTGGACTCTGTTCCTGAGTATGAGAAGCATACACAGAAATACAAATTTAGGCATACAAGTCTTATCTCTGATGAATCTCAGGTGGCACTTCGGTGTCCATTCAGGAACCTCTAAAACACATCTGTTGTGGCATTTGTTCCTTCCTGATGCAACTGTATCTGGTACCTTCAGTAGGGAAGACAAAATGGGATATTCTAAATGCCGTCTATTTAAACCTACTTGGCCTCACTGGCCCAGAAAAGTCACGGATAAAATTCAAACTCTTCACATACTTTTTGTTGAGGTTTTGAAACCAGTTGTTGGAAATGAGCATCTGAAGGACTGTGCTTTTCATACACTGTCTGCAAAGAACCAGCAAGTACCAGAGACAACCTCCACAGTCTCTGATGGCTCTCATCTGACTGGAAGCCACCTCTCAATCCACCTGGACTACCTAAACCATGATAGGAATCAGTCAGCACAGATTTTCCATGCAATTTACCCAAGATTTTAATTACCAGCCAAACCAAACAGCAGAAGGTTCAGGAAACACACAATCCACTTGGGAATTCACCACCTGCCTGGTTCAAAAAGCACACACAAAACCACATTGTTTTATAGGTTTCAAAAAGAGAAGGAGGATGAAAAATAGTAAGCATTTGATTGTTTTTCTTCCAGAAAATATCTTTTTCCAGAAAATTTCTCTCATAGCTGGATTTTAACAGAACTGCTGTAGCAAACTGAAACTTTTCAGTGGCCCAGACTGTAACTTTGGGTCCATCCTCTGCATTTTCCAAGAGATAAGACTGACAGAATATTGAATTTTTTATTTTTTCTGAGAATATAGCCCATACTGTGCAATTAAGGACTCTATGGAAAAAAACACATAAATGTCATGAACATGGAAAAAAACAATGTAACAGAGGCAACTTATTTCTGATATTTTGTTACTTTGTATTGCTTGACTTGTAAGAATAATGTAGGTTTTACATGCAGTTCCATTAAAGGAAAAAAATGAGGGACAGAGTACTGGAAAACTTCATGAGTAGTCATCAGGTCCCAAAAGCTTAGATCCACAGCACAGCCTACGACTGTCCTAATCTGCTTGAGCATTTGGTGACACAGTAGAAGACTATTGTCTATGCCCAGCCACAGGAGGGAGATGAGACAGAACTTTAATGAGCATATTTCAAAGCTATTTGTTAGACAGCAAATGAAAGATGAAAGTTGGGAAAGCACAGTTCAATCACAGAAGAAAAATGTATTTTCTTTTTGGAAAACTCTGCTGTTCTTGTTCTCCCTGGCTTCTCTCTCCATCCCCACATCTGTTCCCACTTACCCTGCGCCCATTTTCTCACTGGGAAGCATCAGACAATCTTTACTGCAGGCACAAATATCCGTTCCAAGTGTCTTCGAGGGAATGCATTCTTAGTCATGCTTCTACTCTACTGGGTGTCCTTACTTTACATGCAAGTCTGGGTCCACATGTGTCCCAGGCTTCGACTCAGCAAAACACTTCTGCAGGGATCTCACAGTACAGAAGTGTTTAACCCCCCAAATGTCTAGCATGCATTTAATTCTGAGAATTCTTTCCACTGAAGTTGTCAGAAGGGCAGGGTTTGTCACTATCTTCTCCTAAACTAGAGGTTGAGACTTGCATATTGCACTTATTTGTCACTCTGACAGCCAAAATATGTATTAATTATATAACAAATGTAATCTTTCTGTTTAAAAAAAAAGTAAGTTGGCAAGAATGACTGTTACTTCCCCCACACTTTCTCCAGATGAGTTAATAATTTTCTCCCTTATTTTGTTACACACTCAAAACTCAGAGCAAGACTTTACTTGTTTGACTTGTGACACTGCTGTGAATTCTCTTGTGTCCCTTGTGTGTCTCCCAAGAAGAACCAACGAGTCCTTGGGGGCCTCCTTCTCACTCCTTCACTGACTTTCTCCCAGGGAAAGCTCCTTACCCTCAGTCTTCTAGGTGGCTCAGGTGGCCTTTACAGACAAAGCAGACCACAAACACTTTGATGAAGGGGGGAAAGATGCCCAAAACCACAATAACACCCTTATTTGCCTATTGCTTGTGGATAAATGACCGTGATCCATGGAAGGAATAGAGAACTGGCACCAATAGGGAAGCAACATCATAAGGCCAACAGGTTGCTATGCAAAATAATGAATTATTATGCAATGTCTGTAAGCATTTGTTGAATTAAATAATTGCAATTAACCAGTTTCAACTACTAGGAAGATTTTCATTCAGTTAGATATGCAAGTGTTCAGCATGCAGTGAAGTCACTAAATGTAGAAAATCATTGCTTCGAAAATCATGGCTCTGCAAGAAAAGAGCATTGTTGCCAGTTTTTTAATTTGTTTTGGGGTTTTTTAAATTTATTTTTAATTTTTTTTCCCCTAGGAGAAAAGCAGCTGATATAACAGGACGAGACATTTTCCACCCAGAAAACATGCATGCTCAGGCAGGCAGGCTGGAGGAGTGTGTAAAACAGGCAGCTGGGGAGAGATGAGTAAGACTCATCCATTCAGAGATAAAACAATTTTTTTTTNATAGGATAGTCTAATGGGGAAACTGCCAATCCTTCTCCTCTCACTACTCCTTTGATGTTCATTTGCTTTAAAATTTTTCCCTGTGATGAACAACAGAGATTGCCAGCAAGTATTTGCAAGCTCAGCAGCAAAGCAGAAGGAACCGAAGACTTGTTGCTCCAAATGAATCCTTGAAAATGACTGTCTACAATAATTCTCTTCTGTTTGTTCCACTTAGTGAGTTATGGGATAAAGGGAAGCAAACAAAGTATGATGGCAGTAGCTATAATAATAATAACTCATTACTGTTTGGAAAACCTCTGTTGGAGGCATGTAAGTGTGCAAAGTATCACTCTGAAAAGGATACTGAAGAAAGCATATTTATTTCCTTGCTGGCTGCTTATTTTTACTAACACTTTTTGGGTTTTGATAGCATCACTAATTTTTGATAGCAAATTTCAATGACATAAAAATTACCACAAGAACAGTGAAAAGTGTACCTAAAGCAGTACACTGTCCATGAGGTGGGATGCTTTGGGAGGAATGCAAGAACAGAGTTAGAATATTGGAAGGTGGTAATATTTCCTCCAGAGATACTCCCCATCACAAACCATCATCTATGTCGTACATGATGAACACAGAGAGCATAAGCTGCTCCTTCAGAAATCAGCCATTCTGGGAGCTCTCCCGACCCGAGATGTCACTTGCCCGAAGCAGGAGGGTGGGTGGCGGCACTAGGTGGCACTGGAAGCCCTGCGGTTAAGGCAATTTTAGTGTTATTTTGGGCTTTAAGCGCCATCTGGCGTTATTGTCGGCTTTTCCTTGAAAAGTCTGGTTGTGAGACCGTGACACCGGCAACCTCCACTTTTCATGCTTTATAACAAATACACATAACTAGATATTAAAATATAGTACCATCGAGTTTCGCTGAACAAATTAGTATTTCCCTTCCTTTCTTGTAATACTTTTGGAAAGGAGTCCAATATGCAATGCGCTTATCAATTCTGATTTTTAGCAAAAACATTTAATCAGAGAAGTTTTGGCTTAAAGGCATGAATGTGCTGCCAGATACACTCCTACTTCTGGATGCAAGCATGTCCTTCCCTTCACAGCTCCTTGGTTTCTCCTCCTTTAGGCTTCCTCTTGAAAACTCAATCAAACAGGTAAGACAAATCAGAGAGACTGCCATGGGAGGCAAGAGCACAAACATCGAACAAACACAATCACACATCCATTCTTCCAACTCCTGTCCACCGTGCCCCCCTCACAAAAAGAAACACCAAACCAAAGCAATAACAAAGGACTAGTCCTTCACAAAAATCTCCAAAGCCTGGAATGTATGTAATCATCAGTCAAGGTGCTGCACAAGAATGCCAACCATCTAGTCAGGATTTTCTTCCACACAAATTTGTCACAAATCTTCTGATTCCTGTCCCCATTCTTTACTTGTTTGGCCTGAAATGCTTTAGTAACAAATAATAACTTATTTTATATCCCCAGAACTTTTCTTCTGGATAGAAGAATGTATTACTTGTGTATGTAAAACACTAGATTCTGCTTTGCCATTTCCTGGACAACATATAACCTGTGTTGAAGGCAGTGCAACAGGTACACATTGAGCTTCCCAAAAGCAGGCATCTGTTCCACACTTTGAAAGACTCTTGCACTGTTGTAAAGGCTGGGAGGTCAGGGGAATGCATCTTCTCAGTCTTGCTCATGTTGAGGCTAACAGAGAAAGTTCCTTTCCACTTCTTTAGTAGCACACAGTAGATTTTGTCTTTTGCTACTACGTTGAAAATTGACGCTGTAAGAAGAAATTGCCGACACAGTGAGACAGGGAGAAACAGTTCTGGCTCTAGGAGCTGGTGGTGACTGATGCTGGGGTAGCAGCCAATTAAACCACTCCAGACCCTGTCTACAGACAGGGCAGGGGACTACACTGACTCCATCTCAAAAGGCAGAAGGGCTAACTTGCTCTTCCTGGGATTACCAACACTGGCACACTAAAGCCAAAACTCAGATTGCCTTTGTATAACATGCCAACAACGCGTTTACCCTGTTATTATCCAACATCCCATCACCTGGGGGCAAGGATGGGGGGGGTGGCAGGTAAACACCAGAGCAGAGGGTGGGCACTTCTGCAAACTGCCAGACCAAGCAGGTTAGCCAGGGGAATTCAGAAAGGAGTGTGAAACGGTTGACCTACCTAAAAATGAATCCTCTTACAGACATAATGAAGACAGAATTTGCATTGGAAATTCATACAGCTGTTTGGAGAGGGGAATGTTGCCCTCAGGGACAAATCCACTCCCTAACACCCAGCCTTAGTGTCTCCCTCATGCCTGGCCAAGGTCCTCCTCCTCATGAGGAAGAATCCTGCCCCCAAGGCGCCTAAGCAACAGTGGAGCAATCCTGAGGAGGCTGCTTTATTAAATTAAATGTCCCCGTAGGAGGATGCAATTCAGGGTTTTTTTTCCTTTTTTTTTTTTTCCCTCAAATGAAGTTCCCTTCTCAGAGAAGAGAGTTTCATTTGGAAAAATAAATTCTGTGTGGCATGATTCAAACTGAACATGGTATCTCTGCTCCTTTTTTAAAGTCAAGTTGCATAAAAAATAATACATTTCCAAAATCAAATTGTCTCCTTCTTCACGTCTGATTACTTACTCCGAGTTCATCATTATGATAGCATAATGTAGATCCATGCTTTAAGCATGACTCTCCAGTGAAAGCAATGAGTGCTCTGCCTTATTCCTAAATTAATAACACAACATGTCCCATAGAAAATAACTAGAAGATAAATCAAGCCAAGTTAGTTTCATATAGGCTAAATGTGGGAGTTTTGATTTGAGGAAGGAACATAGTAATTTGGTCTTGTTCTGTTCTAAAAGAGATTAATTTGAAAACACATCCTAAATAATCAACACAGGCAAGCATTTTGTATATAAGTAACCAAGACTACATCCCTGAAATATAAATGAGGATTCTTTGCAGCCTTAATATGAGGTTTTCCACACAAAATACTCAGCATAAACTCCATTTTGCCTATTTTGTACTATTCTGCTCATGCTAGACAACAAAAATAAAACAATTTTGTAGAAGAAGCTTAGGAGGCCTGTACTCTTGTTAAGCATGTGCTTTACTTGGTGTATCTGCACCACAAATAAAAAAAAGCAGAAGGTCACATCATTGTGCCCCTGTGCGGCTCCAGTAACAGGACTTTGGACTACAGTCTACACAGGGCACCACGACGGTCACTTTTAGACTGCATTTCAAGATTTTGTCCCAGGACATATTTAAGTTTAAATTTGTTTAGTGTCCAAATAATTTCAATACTAACACTCAAAACAGAAATTTGGAGTCATACTGTTGTTTAGTCCAGATTCAAACATGTTAACATGCAGCAAAATTACACAAGGCAGACAAGGCAGTTTAGGTGCCTTCTAAAAAGGCTGGTTTTTGGAGCAAGGATAGGTAGGCTGCTGAACTGCACTTCAGGGCCAGAACTGCAGACACAGATGAAAAAGTGCATTTTGTTTCACACAGCTTTCTGTCTTGTGCTCTGCCCACAGAGATAAGGGAGATGCAGCCCTTGTAGCCCAAAATTTCCTGGTTCTTCTCAGAAAAAATGCAATTTGTTAAGTTCTATTTTAACCTAATGGCCACCTCTACTTTTGCAAGACAGTCCCCATGCTGAAATTCTTTTCACAGGACAGAAAAGACAATCAGGCTGTCAGAAGGGCTTTTCAGCCTGCCTTTGTCCATGACATCTTTTCAGCTCTTGAAGGTGCTGAGCAAAGCGGCAACACCTGTTGTAAGAAGAGAGAGTGCATCAAAAACAGACAGTGTGAACTTCTCTTCCTACCAGTCTGTTCTCACTACCTGTGTTCTACCATCCTGTATTCATATTGTTTAGACATTTTACTCTTACTGGGAGATTTGTGTTGTTTTCATCTAATTATCTTCAAGACTTTCTGTAAAGAACAAGTTCACATAGAGCAACTTCACCCAGCTGAGAGAGAGAGGTATACAAATAAAATTTTCACCACACTGTAGACTCACCCATGCTGTACAAAGCTCTTACTCATGTAGGTATGGTCACTGATGTAGAGCAGGCTTTAAATAACTTGTTAAGAAGAAAATTAATATCAGAAAAGTAAACAAAACTACAAATTTCTTGACTCTTCAGCTTTGCTGAGACCCATAACCTCTTTCTCATGCCCTCCTCCAAACATAAAAGGCATCTTAACATTCTTTGCCATGCAAAACTTGTCATTTGTGTGAGATTCCAGTGACTTTTCTCACTGGCCTTTTAGGGCATAAATACCGCCTCTAAAAAGAAGAAAAAGGTCAGATTCGTTAAAGACTTCACTCTACTCATGACTAGCAGGCTATTGCAATGTATGACTCCAGGAGATAGGTCTTCAGTCCTAGTGTTAAGGAATGCGATTTGAGCCGTTGCCGGTACAGACATGTCACTGATGCTACTAAAACAAAACTTGAGCTAAAATTTGTTTCAAGTCTTTACTTGCTTGCAATGGAAAGTTTGCTGGCAGCTGTTGTCATCATTAGCCTTGTGGCGATGTTTTTTTCTGAAATGTCTTGTGTCTTATTGAAGCTTAACGCTTGTTAAGTTGGGAGGGGACTTTGGGTGATCTGCCAGCAGCAGACAATAAAGTGTTCTTTTCTCCTGTTGTAACAGAGTCGTAAGTTTTGGTTTATGGATAAAGGCAGCTACACACAGTAAATTAAACCACACACAAGAAAGAGGAAAACATGAGGGCTTTACTCTAAGTAGTCTATTTAGCCTATTAGAGGCTCCCCTCAGGTTTTAAATACAACCATAAAAACACTCTAATTTTTCACCATTAACTATTTTCTCTTCTTAGTAAGCTAAGAGCAGGCATTTTTATAGCCATGCCCCTCACCAGGGACCATAGCTTTACAAGCTTTGAGCAGCATTACTATCACCTCCCTCTGCTGTGGGTCCCTAGACATGCAGGGAAAGGTGTGATCAGAACACCCCTTTCTCCCTGCACAGCTCTCTGGGAAGGAGCTGAAATTCATCATCTGCTAGTACACTCTCCTCTGGTTTTACCTTCTCACTATGGATTGCCGGGATGGATGGTGGTCTAGCTTTTAAATATGGATCAACTACATCATTATGCTTTAAACTGACAGAGGTCTGCATCTCAAAGCATGCCAGGAAGCCCAGGAAAGATCCACCGAAGGAAGCCGTGCAGCCCAAAGCAGACTCAAGTACAGCGGTTCTATGCAGTGAAGTCTCACATATGGCTTAGGGAGGTCTGTCAGGGCCATGGCACCCACTGCAGGACATCTGGTCATTTGTATAAAACACCAGATGTACCAGAACCACTTAACTTCATCAGCTTCTGTGCAGAGGCCCTGTAATAGCTCCTGCAGCAGATAGGTATGATATCACTCCGCAGAAACACACATACTGTTAGGTTCAAGTTTAGGTTCATTATTCTAAAACAGGTCCAGTGAAAGCTAATCAGATTAAATTAATTAAAAAGCAACCATGCACTTTCAGCAGAAAAAAACAAGACTAAAAGTCCAAGCAAGGAGCAGCATGTTTTTGCCCACTGGTTGTGGTTTTCCTGGTTTGCTCAAGTTACCAGGGTCCTTGAAGTTACATGGAGCAAGCATGGCCAGGTACTGGCATTGTTTCAGCAGAATGATGAAACTAAACTGTAAAGAAATCTCTAAGGTTTGTGTGATTTAACACAGAACTCTGTGGGTAGCTCCTGGGCTGGAGACATAGGTTATGTGGAAAATGCAGTTCCTTACAGTAACTCCAACTCCTTAGAGCAACCTTGGACGTGTCACTTCAACTCTCTGTGTCATTTCTCCTCCTTCGCATTACAGCCAGAACGATGATGCACTGCTGCCTTACCCTTTCCTGCCTCACCTCCTGGAACAGGAGCTCCTCGGGGAGCAAGTTGCTGGCAGCTGCTTGCAGGAGCACAGCCTGGCACAGGGGGGCCACTGGCACAGATCTTCACAGCTCTACCAGCAGCAAGAGGGTGTGTGGCACTCCTGTGTCACCACAAGAGCACACACAGCAAGGTTCACTGTCCCTGCCACAGGGCAGGCAGAAAGACAGCAGGCAATAACCACTCTCTGCATGCTTAATAATTTAAAGGAGGTAATTGCCACACATAACTTAAACCATATGGGTTTTTCAGGAAAGTGGAATTAATTAACTATCTTGGCACTTGGTCTTGATTCTACTGCTAGGATGTATTATAGAACATTTAAACATCATGGAAATATTGTTCTATTTGTCATGCAGTGTAACAAAGTGGGGAAAATACTACCAAATAGGAAGTCAATATTCTTCCTCACATACGCTCTGCCTTAAGTAACCATCTCTTCCAGTATGGGTCTGAGGCAACAGCATTCCTGCTATTAGCTGTCTTCCAGTTACACAGGAATATGAAGTACAGAAACAAAATTCCACTTATATTACACCTGGCTTTCCTAAGTGGCCAGAGCATATACTTTGCTCAATTTAATTCTGGAATCTCAGACCCAACCAGAAGCCAGCTCAGTTTCCTCAAGGTCACTCACCTGGCATCTTTTGCCAGTTTCTTTGCACTTGCATCTTTTTCTAATTTTCTTTCATGGTGTTTGGGTGTCTTTCAGTCTTTCTGAATGATAAAAAATGATAAAACAAGGTAACAAAAAAAAAAAAGTCATTTAAGCATGTGTAACTTTGGAATTTCTCTGCAAGGATTGTAGTCTGATCTTGTAGAGGTAAACACCTCAGGTTGAGTCCTTTTTCTTGTTCTGACCCAAGCATTTGCAAAAAATGGGCAGTTTTGTCTCTTTTTTTCTCAAAGGACCTAGATTTTTAGAACAGAATATTTTCCATATCAGTTTTCACTTAGGTATTGAGAAAATTGGCTGCCCTGATGGAAGTGCAGAGATCCCAGCTGAGCTGTGTCCCCTCAAAGTAAAAGTAAGGTAATGGCTGCTCAAAATTAGGTAACTGCCACATTCTCAGGGGCAAAACTTTATCAAGAGACCAGACTAAACAGCTGTGCCAAGAGATAAATTACATCCTTTTGCTTTTGAATTGTCCCTAAAGCTCAAGTTTAGGGACCAGGGATTTTCTCTGGTGTTAGAGCTCTGTAAACAGCAGTAGCACATGTATTTCAAACATCAGCTACTGCTGAAAGACAATGAACAAAGGGTACGCAAAAGTGAGGAAAGAACTCAGAGCCAAATTCTCTCAGGTCACATACCAAGTGAGATGACACCAGTTCAGGCTGCTCACTTGTCCAAACGAGGCCCTACTGCCATCTGCCCACATATTTCTATCTTTCCGGTGTTGTTGCCACAGCAAGTCCTTCATTCTTTTGAAACAAAAAAAAAAAAAAAAGGCCACCTGAACTATTGTATGTGTATTGATTTGGTTGATTTGCTGCCTGTGTAACTCAGAGCATCATTAATCTGATACAGAGAGCACCATTTGAAAGGCTTTGACTAAGTACAATATCAAGTGTCACCCTGGGCTTTAGAGTACAAAAAGTACAGATAGCACAAACAAAAGGGCCATATTCACCCTGGTTTAACTCTTCCAGCCTTACTAACAATTGCCATAATGTGGTTATTCTGAAGTTGAATCAGAGGAAAATCTGAACCAGAATAGAAACGGGAGAAAGTTGCTTGGATAAAGATGTTTTCTTGATTTCTTAAGAATGTTGCTCAATTGATACCACCAAAACAGGTGATTGGAAACATTCATGTTACTGTTTTTCAGATGTTGGAATTGTCTTGTTTCTGGATAGCAATATGATTATCAAAGGTGCTATTCACTTCCTCCACATAAATAAGATTAACTTCTCTCCAGAAAATTCATATGCAAGTAGCCTCTGACCAGAGTGGTGCACTCCTTCATAAGCAGCAGTAAAAATGCCTGAGAGCATATTTAGAGAAAGTAGCAGCAGGCACTTGCTTTCACAAGAAGATACCTTTTAAACTCACATACACCTTGTGTTCTTGTCCAAATTCCTTCCCCTCACCTGTATTCTGGTCCATATTTCTATTGCTGTGTCAGCTACCCTCCTTGCTGTTCTCATTCCTACTTCTCTTATTCTCAACAATTGCTGTCAGCTGCTGCCTTCTCCAACAAGACTTAACAACTACAGCACACAGGGCTGCTGTACAGACTGCTGGTCACCAGCCAAGTGCTTTGGAGTGTGCTTTGTGATCCCACATGGATTTTCAGTATGTTTCCCTTGTTCCTACAACCCACACGTATATATATATATATCCAGAAAAAGAGACAGACTATGTCATTATGCCAGCTAAAAAAAAAAAAAAAAAAAAAAAGGGATGCCAAATCTCAAGTGCAACAGGGCTTTCATAAGCCTGAAGCAAAACAAAACCCAGCACCCTGTCCGGCCTTCCCACTCTTGATTACTCCTGATATTACTCACCCCCCAGGGGCTCAGTCTAACCTTTATGTCATGCCTGTGGCAGACAGAAACTCCTACAGTTTTACTGAAGCTAAATATTATTTGAATTTTCAGTCATTCAGGTGTCTCTTAAAAGACACTTTGCATGGCAATTCAGTGACTTGACCTTTGTCCTACCAATAAAACCCTTTTTACACTGAAAAGGGTATTTTGATCTGAATGACAGAGGCTGGGCTGAACCCTGTTTTGTTTCCAAGCCAACAAGGTGGTGGAGGGCCAGGACACACTTCAGCTTTCAGGTTTTTATGGTCTAGAAACTTTAAATAAGGTGAGGAGGGAAACCAAAGCAACTGCTTACAGTTTTTAAATCAGTTCCAGTACCAGCTGAAATGAACCCCATGTGCCTTGAAATTCACTGAGACCAGAATGTCTTTTTTTTTCATATGTGTGTGTTATTCCTCTGGCTTCGCAATGCAAAAATGTAAAAAAGAAAAAAGTTATTTTCTAAAGAAATTGATGTTGTTTCTGACCCAGGTAGAGTACCTATGACAAAAACAACTTTGCTCTGTCAGTGAATTATTGTTTCTCACTGACATTACGAAAACAACCTGGAGATTAGCCATTGATAAATGGTTTCTATTTCTCCAAAGGTGAGTTTCCCATTTTACGCTGCAGTGTAGACAATCGAGCCTATGTCAGATTGTCAGTAACGCGTGACAGAGGTTTCCTGTAACAAACAGGCCATTTTTCAGTCTGCACATTCCAATTCCATTAATCCCTGTACTACTTTGTGTTTAATATATAAGTAGCATGATTGGAAAAACAATGAACATACCACATGAGAAGTAAGTATATAAGGGTGCAGAATTCTTAGAAAACAGTACTGCTGACACTGGACTGTCCCTGGGCTTCTCAACGTGTAGGGAAGATGAGACACCCTAAGAACAAGTTAAGGTAATTCACATGTGCTGGCAAAACTCAGGAACTGGGGGTTTAAGCCCTGCTGCTTCAGTGAAGAAAGCAGAAGCTGCTGCAATGAAGAAAGCAGAGGCAACAGATTGCTCTTTGCAGGAGAAATCACCCCTCCTTCTGCTCTGCTCTCACCCCAAAATTGTCACCATTCATCTACTTTGCTGGTCTTTTACTGAGGAGCAGCTGGACAGCTGGCTGCACAGGGGATGCAGATGTCCCTTCCAGCACAGGCATTCAGGCAGTAGAATCCCTGACAGCCCAGTTTATGAAACAGGGGGACCCATTTCATTCCTTGCTTCTGTGTGCCCCCACAGACGAAATAGAGACAAGTCTTTCAAGGGTCCTAAAACACAAAACCTAAAGAGCAGCAAATTAGTGAAAGGAGAAAGCACGACTGAACTATTTCCTCATGCAAAATACCTACACTGAGATCATCCATTCCATGATGAAAAATTATTTTATGCACTTCCTTAATGAAATAACAATCCCTTAATTTCTAACATGGAAGCCTGCTTTAACAGTAGCAGAGCCTAAATCAATACCTTAGATATGGTTTAACACTTTACACTTTTTACTGCCTTTTAAAGCTTAACTCAAATATGAGTTCCTGATATTTGTTATTAGAATTAATTATATTCCTGTATTTGCTTGAATACAAGCCAGAAAGTAATGAATTATGGACCTGAGTGTCAGAAAAAAATATATGATCAAAGGTACTAATACACTATTCACTATTCCATACGTTCTTTAAATTGCTGGGGTGGGTAAAAGTGTTCTCCTGTTTAGCTCACACATTTTCATTCACTGAATTAAAAAAACATTTGTTGGTCAGTATTCTTTTGCTTTCTTTTCGGTTCCTAGTTTCTGTCATTTTACAGAGCATACTGTCTGGTCCTGACAGCATATGAGTCAGCCCAGTTTTAAGAAGGTAGGTGGAGAATTACTGCTTGGGCCAGGTGAGGAGAGTGATAGTTGTTTCACAGTTAGTTTTGACTAGAAGTAGTTTATTGGGGAGCATGGGGTGGGCATCCTCAGAAATGTAGTTGTGTTTATTCTAGAGGGTGCATCAGAGTGATTTTTCCAGGTGTTGTGCCCAGGAAAGAATGGTTTCACCACTGTGTTCTGATTTTGCATTTCTAGATGCTTACATAAGAAAAACACCTTGCTGATTTGCAAATAGAAACACACGAGGCCTCCACATTGTATGAATAAGTCTCTTCTTAAAACTCTAGATCAAATTCCAATTATTTTACTTTCAAAAAAGCATCTGTTGAAACATTCATTTCCTAAAGAAGACCATACTGCAAGAACCTGCACAAAGGAAGATTAGGACAATTCTTTTTAGATACCTGAATTACATAGCACCCAATTAAACTACACACTACCTGTACAAGCACCAGTTTAGAGGACATGCTCCAGGTCAGCCTTACTGACTTTGCTGCCCACTTCTTGCTAATCATGGAGGAATACAAATTAATCTCATGAATGGGATATGAGCAAGCTTCAGTAAATTAAGTCCCAGCTGTAAAAGGTAACCACTGCCAAAAGGACTAGGGAACACCACAGAATTCACCAGTAGGGATACACTGACACTTACTACAAGTGTTCGTTCAGAAGAGACTAGGGCAAGGTAGCCAGTGTGCTGTAAATTCACACCTTAGCTTACTTCTCTCTAATCTGCCTGTATCAGACACAGGGATGAAAGATGAGATTTAAAACTGATTACACTGGGCAAATCCAAAAAGTTGTCTGATCACTGAAGTTCACATTCAAAACCAGACCTCCTGTTTCAGCTTAGCTGATTCAGAATGGAAGTCAAAGTAAGTGGCTGCAGATTAATTTGGTCTAGTTTAAGTGAATCATCCAAAAAACTCTTCTACACTAAAATCCTGTAGTATCTGTTTTCTCAGACAACATGACCCAACCCTTAACTATCAGCTGGATTCCGACCTTGCCTTAGGTGGAGGCTTGGATGACCTGAGGCATTAGTCCTGACAATCCTGTCTTCTGTCAGGAGTTTATGGAAGCACCAGAAAAAATAAACTTTCCTTCAGGCAAATTACCACTTCCCTTGGAATTTTCAGAAGCTCATTAGTACTTAAGGAAACAACAATACTTACATTGTACTGCCGGGTCTTTTGGGGTTTTTTTTTTTTTTCTTTTTTTTTTTTTTTTTTTTTTTATCATTAGAGCGTTTAAAAAGCTGGGGTGTTACCACAGAACAGTAAACACAGTGCAAAACGAAATTCGACCAGGTGATTGGGTTCATGTAATGAAGAATCACTTCAAAGTTTATATCTTTCCTGTGCAGATGAAGAGTTTATATTTTAGCCATGCAATTTTCCTGAGGGAGGAAAATAGCTCTAATACAAAAGATACTGCTAAATCACAATTACCTTTTCTGTGTTCCTTTGTGTTTTTTCAGTTGATCTCATCTCTTTAATGATAAAGCAGTTGGAAATGAGGAAAACTTATAGTACTATTTCTAGACTTAGTCCAGTAATGTACTCATACTGTAGCTGTAGTTCATTATACAGTTTCCTTATGAAATTTTAAGCATTTAACAGCATTCACACCATATTAACTAAAGTTTTGGTCACTATGCATGTGCCAGTTTCCCAAAAGTTTGATCTCTTTCATATATTTAAAAGTTTGAAGCATTTACCCCTCAGACATAGTACAACTGCTTTGTATCAAAATGAAACACGTTTTGCTTTAAAAAAATAATCCTGTGAGCCCACCACTTTTGTCTGCATTGCCAAGGTTTGCCAATGCTTCATCTATCCTGATACAGATTTTGTGGGGCTGTGCTATTATATTTATTTAATAATTCTGGTTTAAAAAGTCCTTTTGTTTAAGTCTAAAATTTTTAAACCAGACTATTTCACTGACACCCTCCACCAAGAAAGCCCACCAACAGTTTCATCGGAATATTTTGGAAACAATGGCAAAGTTGTCTTCTGGATAAATCAAGAAGGTGAGCGACAGCCTCTTTGCCATTGTCAGGACTTCAGATGTGTGTCTCAGAGGAAGGTGGACCGACGCTCTGCAGAGACCTGTGCTGGGGAAAGCACTGCTGCACCCTTCCTACTTCTCACTGCTCTTCCCCTCCTTCTGCCACCTGCTCCTGGGATTTCCCAGAGGTAGCTAATCTGAAACAGGATAAAGAAGAAATACTGAATGAGGCATAAAACCAAGCCACTCTGTTCATCCATTTTCAATAATGCTGCAAGACGGATGTGAACTTTTTTCCTTTTAAAGTCCTAAGAGAGCCGACAACAACTTAGATGGTTGACTTAAATGGTGACTGTAGCAGCTGCAGAATACAAACAACTGATCATAGATGATAGAAGTTGAAGAAGTGAGAGAGGGAGAGGATGTAGAGCTAGTGATCTGCTGGGTGATGTGCTGAACAGTTACAAGCATACTTACATTTTAAGTCACATGCTGAAGGTCAAAGGTGGAGGCTTGATGGGTATGCCTTGATTTTCCATTTTTATCATGCATGGCCAGGAAGGGAAACTTGAGTCACAAAAAAGTGTGCTTCTGTATACTGTCTATGGACTAGCACCACAGACACACGGCTGCCTACATTTATCTTTCCCCCTTGCTTCAAAAAGTGAGTAGCTCCCTTAACAGCTCAAGCCAGAAACATAAACTGGAACAGTAATTTTTTCAAGATAATTTTATCATGCAACAAAGATAACATAAGAGGATTAAAAATCTGGCTTCAGTAAAGTCACTAGCAAAGCTTCTTCTCACTTCAGAAGCCTGGAATTTTCTGTGAAAGACATCCATTCCAAAAATCAAAAGCTTTGCTTTTGAGAAGTTGGAACATACATTTTCATCTATCTGGTGTTTTCCTAATATCCTCTTCCTCTTGCTGTTTCTAAGTACAAGAACCAAGAGAGACCAACAAAGCTTTAGGTATTGGAAGAAAAAATTCTGCAACAGGGCTGCTGAATGAAGAAACGGAAAGAGTGGTTGGGTTTCCCTCAATGTTCTGAATTCTGAAGATGCTTAATACCAATGTGGCATTTCAAGTTTCTAACAAAAGATATTGTCTCAGTAATTTTAAGTTTCAAAACAATAATGTATTTTCTCACTGATACTCAATGAGCCAGAAAGTAACAAATAACATTCTTTTTAAAAAAACAGACCTACTGAAAAGGTTAGTGAGTCTTTCTTCAGTAACAGCTTGATGTAAACTATTATTTCATTCTGCAATAAGAGGCACAAAGAAAAATCTAATGTGCTTAGAGTATTTCAGCAAGACTCCTACAATACAAAACTGGAGCTCCTTAACAAAAGTATCTGGTGTATTAGTAAAACAGCAGACAAATGAGTAGTAGACAATCTACTCAGAAAAGTAGACAATCTACTTTGACCAAGGCCTGCAGAGGATACGATAAGTACAGATTAAGAGATGGGAAAGTAGTTCTCAGATTTAGAACAACTGAAGTTGTAGATGACAAAACAGAATAATAAAATATCTAATTTCAGCATGTGAAAAGGTAACTGTGAGGTCCATGATATCCTATGCTTCTACGTCTTCATATAAAAACCCTATTTCTTAATATAGTATCATCTGAAAAAGAAGACAAATAAGTATTTATTATTCAGACACCCAAACAATGACAGTGCCTTTTCTGGTTCCTGCTTTACAACTCTCTTAACAGCAAATACTCTTCTGTAATGATTAATCTCCATGGAAAAAAAAAAAAAGGCAAAGCAGTCCTAAAGGTCTGTAAGATACCAAAAATTAGTAACATCTCCAGGTTTCTTCCTCTCAGAGAAAAATAGCAAGCTTTTGTATCAGGTTTACTTTTGTAGAGAGAACAGTGATAGCTGTCTTGTAATTCATTTTTTATATCCTGCTGTCTCAGACGAGGTAAAGGAGAAACTGTCATCAACAAATTAGTTGCAACAAGTTCTAAACCTGTTTTTGCTCAGGAAACCATCAAAAATGCTTTAGGTTGCATCCCTTGGCTCACTTGAAGGCATTTTTCTCTAGTTAGCCTCTAGGTCAGAAATTAACTGCTGCTACCTCTCTTCCTTTTCCAAGGTCGGACTTGGCCTACTTTTCATTGTGCCCTTTATGAACCAACAGTCTCCTGCCCTTACACTGCTACACAGCTAGTCAAGAGGAAAGAAATATTACCTAACTGTGATAGGGGGTGGTGGCATGTGTGTTATCTGAATTTGCTTGTGAATGTACTGAACAGCTTTTGATAGCTACGGGGAGGTATGTTGTAAACTCTCTGTAATGAATACTTGTAGACACGAATGTTTGTGCATACCTCCACTATAAGAACAAGTTGAAGCCTGCACCATTTATATTGTCTTACTTTTCAGAATTGCACCTCTCTGAGACTCCTCTCCTGAAGAAGATTTTATGTTATCGCTGTATAAATTGGTAGAGTTCACAGATAAGCATTATGAGACTTTTCTTGAAAGAAGCTGGAGATGACAAATGACTTATACTTTATTCTCAGCTGGAAAAGAGTAGGTTTGATTTTGAAGAGAATTCATCTGTGAAATCCATTTAATGCAAGTTATATTTGAAATAAGAGAGAAATAGGTCCTTCAGATAATTATACCATCTTCTCCAAGAGGAAAAATGATCTCTCTCACAGAGAACTCTGAGCAATCCTGATACTACAATATTTATGTCTGTGGTAAGTCTACATTTAGAACTGTTATGAGTTATGAGGCTGAGAACAAGAGTCAACTGATGTCAAAATATGTGTTGACACATACAATAACTTCCTTGTCTTATACTTTTGCCTTTTACTTTTGAAAAATAAAATTTATGTAACTTGTTGAAATGAATATAAAAGCATAGCTTAAAATCTCAATCCTAACAGCAACACTGTACAAGAAGCCCTAACTAAAGAAAAGCCCCTGTTGAATCTTTAAGGTGTGTACATGGTGGGTTTTGTCTGGGGGGAACAAGAACCTGGAAAGAACAAACTCCTTTAAGCTCTCAAGTCAAAGGAAGAGGTAGGAAACATCCCTAGGCTTTTCAGAGTCCAGTAAAGAGGTCAATGGCAAGTACAATGCCTTTAAAGAGCCACCATCAGGTTCACTACGAGACTCCAACTTTAATGATGAGCTCAGGATGCAGAAAGGAACATTTCAGTCAGTATCTTTAATGAGACCAGCTGACATAGTTGGAAGTAGACCAGCTCTGAAGCACACCAGCCCTCCTTAAGTTTAGTATAAGAGCAGAACCTTTGCCACATTGTACAGTCTTACAGCTGCTTTGGGTGGTGATTTACTTGTGTTAATCAGTTACACAAGTTCATCCAATCATGCGACACTCACAAAACCAAATCACGGCAGACATGGTACATTCATATTGGATGGGGATTTACAGTTCAAGGTTAAGTGCTTGTGGAAAGGGCTTTGGAGTTTTTAAAAACTTCCATTTAATATGGCACCAAGACTGAGACATACCCAGAACCCAATGTTTCCATCACATTTGGCAAAGATGCCCGATTATTCAGTACAGCCTCCTGAATCACCAAAACCACTTCCTGCAGCGGACTTTCTGTAAATCCTTATCCAAGTACTGACCCAGCCCAGCCCTTCTTACCTGTATGCAATCACAGCCTAAGGTGGTGTGACTGCAAGCACAAACAGCATACATCTGGCATTTCAGCTCAGTTAGCTAGCTGTCCTCTTCAGAAAAGAGCCTTCTTTTCAAGGCAGTCATGAGATGCAGTTTTATAGGAAGGTTATTTTCTTGTAGTAAATTCATCTGAGTATATTCAAATATCAGCTTGTCTTTCATATTCAGGTCAATGGTGAAAACACTGCCTGTGCTACACAATACTGTTTGAATTTGGTGGATCACAGGTTGTCTAGTAACAATTATTAAAACGTGTAAGTAAGAAAATATGATCTAAAAAATGATAAATATCACTGTGGGGTCATTTTATGAGCAAACACAGCTTTGTACAGTTACTCACAGCCTTTGACAACATTCAATACAGCAAACCTTTTCAAGCCAAAGTGTTTAAATTTTAGGTGCCTAAATAAAAAACAAGCACAGGTTTAGCAGACTGATTGTGCATGTACCTATGATTACATTTCCAGAAGTGTTCATTACAGCTCTTACTGATTTTACTCAACACCTCTGACAATCACAGCAGGAGATCTGAAAATTATGGCCTATATTTTGTATCTGAAAAAAAGAAAAAAAATAAGAAGAGTCTAAGTTTACACAGATGCAGGCTTCTGTCACGGCATATGCTGATCTCTGCCTACACCCTCAATAACTATGCAATATGCAGCACTGCTGTGCAAATATTCTTGCCCCACAGCCATGAACAAGAAGCAGCGCAGCTGCCATTGCAGCCCATGTGCTATTGTAGCAGGGCAACTACTGTAGTCCCTCACAGTTATGGAAGCATGGCCCATACGTGCCAGATTCTCTGACCTGTTTCACCTTGAAATAGGCTGCGCAGTAATTCAGGGTCAGCTTGCACGGACCTAGGCCTCCACCAAAGTCACGAGGTGGATATTTCACGTGCAAGCTCCCAGTGTGCTGTCTCTGATGTGGTAACAAAGATATGCTGAATCCTATGTGCACAGTAAATATACTTTGCACTGGGAATCAGTCTGAATTAGTGCATAATTTCAGGGGGGGGGGTGTTTAGCTGGTCACACTAGAGATTTGGTGTTACTCTATTATAGCAAGTCTCTACTGTTTGTGTTATTTTAAAAAAGGCATTTTCCTCTCTGTTTCTCTTTGCACTTACGCTGGGTAGACCTCTAGCCCAGTTAATCTGCATATAAAATGAAACAAAATTTATAACAATAAGATCTTGCTACACTTAACGAGGATGTATCACTCCCCCACCCCTCGGTAAATTACTTTGCTGGAGGCTACATCATTCTCTCTGAGCAGTATGTTGGGAGTGGACAGAGGCGTGAATAATTTGCGGGGTAGAAGCCTCCCCAGCCGAGCTGAGCTGCAGCATGTTGGGCCGGCCTTTGATGCAGACTGGTTGGGCAGGTTCCTGGGTGCCCCGGGAACCGGTCTGACGGGCTTGTTATGCCAACAAATTCTGGTATGATTCCATGCTCTCCAGAATGCAGAAACCTGCCCAGCCAGTTAAATGAAAGGCATATTAGGTTATCCATTGCACATTGTATATATCTTAGGTGCAGCAGATCTCCTCTCGGCATTCTCTAGTGTGGTCCACAGTGGCTTCCTCATCTCACTTACACTTGAGGTTTATAGCTGGAGGGGAAGTCAATAGTAAATATTTATCATCCTGAACAAGAACAGAACTTTTCACAACTCAAACAGAAGGGTGAGTTTTGAAAATCTTTCTTTAAAATTACTTTAAGATAACCTTAAGCAAAAAATTTCTCTGATGCTTGAAGTGGTATAGTGGCTATCTTCTTAACGTGTTTGAGTATTGACAGTCTCTATGGCACTTGCTGACAGGATTTTGGTAATTGCAGCTCTTTGAGCCTTCTATGTGCAGCTCAATGTCATCTGCTCTGTGTGCAGAGTACTTACTGCAGAGACAGTTCAATGAACCTAGTACAGGAGTAAGAGATAGAAACTCCACAGCCAATGACTTGGTATTTTAAGCAGTTAAGTATTGCTTATTGGTCTTCTCTTTTATATAGTGTTTTTATAATCCCTATCACATAACAGCAGTGCTGTGATAAGGCTATTACAGTAAAATGTGTGGTTACTAATTCTTGCCAGACTAACTTTTTTAATAGGTCAATTTTATAGAGTGAGGTACTTAAGCCTAGATTTACCTATTTCATGGTAAGACATGAAACTTACTTGCCATTCTTACTGCTTTCTTTCTACATACTTATTAGAAATTTACCTGTTTAGAATGAGTAACGGTGGTGGTAATGGTAATAAAAAGGAGTGCTAGTCATAAAGAGTAGGCTGACCTGAAAGTTGTACCTGTATCTGCAGTTGAATCCATTCACAGGTTCTGTGTCAAATAAGAAAAATTAAACAGTGTGAAAACAAAAGCTGTGGAATCTGGTAACTTATTAACTACTGGAACACAGAACTACCTTCTGAGCTGAATAGAAAGGAATGAAGACAGGTTTTGTCATGCCTGTTAGGACAAAATAACTCTTTAACTTAAGTAAATGTGAATCTTCCCAATATCTGTGTAGTTAAATTTTTAAAAACCCTCAGACAGCTACTTCCGCCTCCCAAGAATTCTTGATTTTGTCTGACTTTAAGCAAAACAATTACCATTCTCTTCTGTGATGTGAAAAAAAAACCCATATCAGAATCAGAGGATACAAACCAATAGCTACAAAATATCTATACAGGATTATGTAAGACCTTATGGTAGTCACATAACAGGAAGCTTAAATTATGTTTACTGCCAGCTATTTCCAGGTTGATGCTAAAATTAATATTATTCTTTTGTACAGTGCCAAGAAAAAGGCCTCCTGAGCCTCTTAAAAAAATCAATGAATTGAAATCACCTTCTCATTAGCAGCACTGTATATGTGTGTAAAACTTTTTCTTCAAAGTGTAGATAAACAGAAAATAACATAGGGAAATTTTGTAGTCTCACAGAAGCTGATAATATTCATCAGGATAAAAAAGTTTTAATTTTCTTATATTCTCAGTTGATTCTGCTATCAAATACATAAGGAAAACTTGCTAAGGGATAAACCGTTCTCCAAAGAAAAATTACAGCTGGCTGAACTGTATGGTTTGCACAAGAACTCTGTGTAGAGCCTATAAAATGCTACAAGAGAGCTCTGATGTCTAAAGCTATACAATTTTAACACAGAACATGTTGAATATACTTAAAATTCAAACTAAATAAACCACTTTTTCAAAATGCTGCTTGCCATCCTCTCTCCAGTTTATGTGTTCTGTGTTTCTGGTTTTCCTCAGCTGGCTTTTTCTTTTTTAGGGAGCTGGAAACGCTGGGGCTATTGTTTGGGGATTTCTTTTTCCCAAATGGTAAGTAAAATATTACTTCCTATATGTTGTTTCTTTTCTGTCCCTGAATTAATGTTGTTCGCTACAGTAAAAGGTAGGTGGCATGATTTTTTGCACAGATCTGCTAACTTTTACTTCAGCCTTCCAAAGCTTAGACAAATATGCATAACTACTCAAACTGGTCATGTCACCCTGAGAAACATCAGTATGAGCAAAGCATTTCCGCATGCAGCTAACACAAGTAGGTGTGCTGCTTAAAACCTGAAGACCAGGAACACTGCACTGGGGTCCTGCACCAGCACCCCTCATGTTGCCTTTTTTTTTTTTCTCCCTCCATCAAGACTTCCTAAGAGACCTGAGACTTGGAGTTGAATAAGCCCTGGTGGCATTTTCTGACTGTAGATGAGGAGCAGTGAAAGCACTTCAGAGAAGAGGGTTCCTTAAAATGAACAGTGTTACTGGCATCGGGGAATTTGATCTTGGCTCAGTTTCCAACGTGGCTGCACAAGCAGCTTGAGAAGAATCAAATTCAACTAGTGGGGTGATGGAATGGCTCCATCCTGTGCCAGACAGCAGTAGTGGTGTCTGTTCTCTGTGTGCCCTCCCAGCTATAAGAAAGCATGCTGCTCAGAGCACTTCCAGTTCCTGTACTTCCAGTTCAAATCCCATGTAGGTGGCAGCTCAACTGTGCCACATACTCTTATCTGCTCCATCTGAAGTTGGGCTCCTTTTATGTATTTATTGGCAATTGCAACATAAAGTACATTAAATGAACATGACTAGAGAGGTAAACAATATATTTATCCTTCAGCTGCAGATCTGCAAGTTGAGGAAGCTGTGAACACACCGGCCATGTATATGTATGTGTAATCTATTAAATCTGATGCAAATACATAAGGACCTCACAATTTTACTTTATACACACACACACACACACACACATATATATGCAAAGAATGAAATAGTAACCTTTGTGCATAAAGTAAATAAAATATTTAAATTTTACTTCCCATTGTAATTAAAACTGGTTTTAATCCTTATATATAAATTTAAAGTAATAGAAACAAAACAAAACAAAAAAAAAAGAAAGAAAGCTCTCTGCTAATATCTTTCAGCCCTACTCTGTATGCATATGCAGTTAACTAGGTCACCTGCTGCTACCTGAGTGGTTAGAAACACTGATGCAGCCTCTGTACTACCCCTCAAAAAAGGGAAGAGGGTGTGTGTGAATTAAAGGCTATTTTTAATTTTATCAGTGCTGCAACATTGCAGTACTCTTATAATAGAACTTCAGTTATTAGCTGATTTGCTGGTAAATAGCCCAGTCATCAAGAAGAAAGGCATTGCCACTAAACTGTAACTGAACATTGACAGCTCCACCTATTACTATAGGATCAAACATTTCAGACCATCCAGATCTAAAATGGGTTAGGACAAAATAAGACTCCCTTTTTGCAGAATTGTTCATGGATAATTGTTCTGTCACCTAGTTCAATGTGCCACAGTAAGGGTTATTTTGAAATCTGGACTCGAGCCACGACAGCACAGGAAGTTTCGTATCTCTTCAAGCACAGTAACGGTGAGGCATTTTTCCCACAGTTTTATTGTCTAGGTGTGTGTGTTTACTCTCACGAGGTGAATGAGATTCAGTTCCAGTTAGACTAGTCATCTTAAGACACCCAGTGTGTGAATGTGGAATATCAGACTCTCCAGTAGTTTTCTAGCATGTTCAATGAGCCTGGAATCTGTTCAGTGATTACGGAGTACATAAAATCAAATAAATCTGGAAGGGAGATAAAAGTGAAGTTCAACCGTTAGCGTTAATCTGTTTTCACTTACTGTGGAGCAGATAAGGATAACACTGTAGAAGTCAGTGGATTTATATTGCTGTAAAGATCAACATGAGAGAATATGAAAACAAACAGCCCAGAGTTTATTGGGAAATAAAAGGGATGACATAACTATTTGCAAGAGTGCTCCCTATAAATAGTAAGAAAGGTACAGTTTATGGTAAAATATCTGATCAATCGGCAAGAGGGCTATTTTATGGCTACTTATCAGATCTGTGAGTAGATTTAAGACATCTGTTTCTCTTAACATGAGGAAATGATTGCTTGCCTAAATCACAAACTTTTAGATTACAGAAGTTTCAAAAGTAGAATGAAAGCTGCTAACAAGCATTATTTAGAAAGACTGGAGTGTCTATGACAACCTAGTATGACATGACAGCTTCTTCCAAAACACATAGCTAGTTGCAATTCCACCATATGTCTACTGATCTGATAATGGATCAAACTTACAATTTGATCTTACAATAAGTAATCTGCTCCTGAGGTCCTGAACAACATTTCCACTTTATTTAAGCTGAAAAATAAGTGATTAAACAATGACGAGGAATGAGCTGAAAAGTTAAGTACAAGATTTTTTCAAAATACTTCAGAATTCATGGTACGTACCTGATGGGAAACCAAGATTACTTTCAACAATGGGGAACAACAGATTTGAAGCTTGAGTCATATGTCATGTCCTGCCTGACAGTATTTCAAACTACCTCAAAAATGTTGAAATAGTATTTCAGATCCAGTTTTATTTATGCTGAAACTCCTTATTTATGATGATTTCTTGAGACCTGAGCAAAGTAAAAAGAATTAGATGGAACAGCTACTAACAATTATGGAATACCTGCACACTAAACTTTAAAAATATTGCTATTAGCAATCTAAAAAGTGTATGTCTTCAGAACTGTCCCTTCCAAACTGATTATTATTATGTCTTCTAGTCATGCCACCAAGCTGTCTCTGCAAGAGTTACTATACATACCAAAATGGTCCAGTGGAATCATGTGAAGGCATAATCATAATAGTGAAAAACTCTGTTTTGTTTCTATTTCATTACCTAAAATCAAGGGCTTTATCTCATTGCAGACAGTAGGGCTGGCCCCAATGAATGAAGGAACATTGATTTGCAATTTGGGCAAAAAAAAACCCCAAAACATTGAAAATTGACAAAAAACTTCAGCAGCCTTATACTGTACTAATTATATGTGCCTACTGGTTTCCATACTCACATAAAACACAAAAATGTGCCTAGGCTGCGCTGTTGTACAGTAAAATGACAAGCCATGGAAACTGTTAAGATCAAGAGGGTGGGGGGAAGCCCTCTCACATACTTCTGTGTGTAAACCCTAGCAACCAGATTATAAATCCTGCGGCACAGATAGATGTAACACCATAGCCTTAAAGGCAAAGCTGCTTCTTGCACAGTTGTACACCCCAATGATCCTCTTTACATCTAAACCAGCAAGAACTTCTTTCAGGAAGGCAAGGGCAGCATTTGTTTCACTGCAGGCTCTCGCACACACCCTTGCTTTTCCAGAGTGCACTATACCTACTGTCACATTGAACTGTGGTGCCAGCCAGGAAGGACATTGAGGGGCTGGAGCATGTCCAGGCAAGGGCAGCAAAGCTGGGAAAGGGTCTGGAAGGGTCCCATGAAGAGCTGCTGAGGGAGCTGGGGGTGTTTAGCCTGGAGGAGGCTCAGAGGAGACCTTATCACTCTCTACAAACACCTGAAAAGAGGCTGTAGCCAAGTGGGGGTCAACCTTTTTTCCCAGGCAACAAGTGATAGGACAAAAAGAAGTGGTCTCGGGGTTCTCCAAAGGAGGCTTAGGTTGGACATTAGGAAGAGTTTCTTCCAAGGAAGGGTGAATAGACATTGGAATGGACTGCTCAGGGAGGTGACAGATCACCCTCCCTGGAGGCGTTTAAGGAAAGACTGGACGTTGCACTTAGTGCCGTGGTCTAGTAGGCACGGTGGTGTTCGGCCAAAGGCGGGACTCGATGATGCTAATCCTGTGACCCTGTGACAGCGTCACGCCAAGCACCTGAACCCCCCGGCACCCNCACCAGCCAGGGCCTGGCTTGTCCTCTTGGCTTTCCTTTGGCACTCTCTGTGGAAACCCCAAGTACTGGGCCAGAGGAGAAGATGTGGTGACCTCGATGACCAAACATGTGCCAGCAGTGTGCCCAAGGGGCCAAGAAGGCCAATGGCATCCTGGCCTGNCTGAAAAGAGGCTGTAGCCAAGTGGGGGTCAACCTTTTTTCCCAGGCAACAAGTGATAGGACAAAAAGAAGTGGTCTCGGGGTTCTCCAAAGGAGGCTTAGGTTGGACATTAGGAAGAGTTTCTTCCAAGGAAGGGTGAATAGACATTGGAATGGACTGCTCAGGGAGGTGACAGATCACCCTCCCTGGAGGCGTTTAAGGAAAGACTNGGAGCTGCTGAGGTAGCTGGGGGTGTTTAGCCTGGAGGAGGCTCAGAGAAGACCTTATCACTCTCTACAAACACTCGAAAGGAGGCTGTAGCCAAGTGGGGGTCAACCTTTTTTCCCAGGCAACAAGTGACAGGACAAAAAGAATTGGTCTTAGGGTGCTCCAAAGGAGGCTTAGGTTGGACATTAGGAAGAGTTTCTTCCAAGGAAGGGTGAACAGACATTGGAATGGACTGCTCAGGGAGGTGACAGATCACCCTCCCTGGAGGCGTTTAAGGAAAGACTGGACGTTGCACTTAG
>VXBU01010571.1:746602-757884 GCA_013400315.1 Bombycilla garrulus
TAATCCTGTGCCCCTGTGACAGCGTCACGCCAAGCCCCTGACCCCCCCGGCCCCCGCCGGGCCGCCAGGGCTCCCACCCTCACCTTACTGCTCTCTCGCGAGAGCGGCGCGGAAGCCTCGCGAGAGCAGCGCGCGCGCCCCGCCTCCCCGGGCGGGAAAGGCGCTCGCTGCGGTATTTCCTTTTTTCCCGCCGCCGGCGCGCGGAGCCGCCGGGAGCCAACCAGGTAACGGCGCGCGCCCTCCTCCTGTGCCGGGGAGCGGCCGCGAGCGCGCCGCCCCCGCCCCGCTCCGCTCCGCTCCGCCCCGGGGCCGGGCCCGCCGCAGCCCCGGCTCCCCGCCCGCTGCTCCTCAGGCACTGCCTCGCCGCCCCAGGGAGCCCCGTTCTCTCCGCTTGGGAAGCTCCCGCCGCTCGGGAGAAGCGAGCGGCGTGTGGGACATGCCATACCGCTCCTCTGGCGTCCCGGCTGCGGGCTGTGACCCGAGCCTGGCGGGAAGCTCCCAGGTGTTGGTCATGGCAGGATTTCCCAGAGCATCCCGGCGTGTCTTTCGAGTGAGTTTTCTGTGCGGTGTTCGTGCAAGAGGGAAAGGAGAACAAAGCTCACCGCTGGGAAGGACAGGAGAGTTGAGTTTGCAGGAGCAGCAAACTAGTGGTTTTTGATGGGGATCAAGGCGCCGTGCATGCTCTCCAGAATCCCGGCCCGGAGGGACGGAGTGTCCCCGGCAGAAAGGTATCAACGCCGATAAGCAGCCTCGGCGCATTTATCGGTGTTGATGGATTCCTGGAGACAATCAATGACGAAGCCGTGGAAAGCCTTACGGTGCCGGAGGGAGTTGGTTTGTGGGAGTAGAGGGAAATGGACGCTTTTAGGTGGTTCTGTGAAAGCGGCAGTCGTAGGATAGCAGCAAAGCAGGACATCCGGGAGAGGTGCTTCCACCCCCACCCCCAAGCAGCTTCCAGTTCTGTCCCTGCGGCAAGTGTCAGTACATCCAGCTCTGGCGCTTTTTTTTCCCCCTAAGGACTGGAAAGCATATTCTTAGGGCTGGAGACTAAACCATCACTTTTACACCCGCGCAGCCGCCCAGGCCTGTTAAGAGCTCGACTAGAACACTTCTTGTGGGCCCTGTGTTTTAAGGAAGTTGAACACCTGTAGGATGTAATGTATCATTTCGGGATCTTGAAGCAGATGAAGCTTGGGAAAATGCCTTGCTCTTTTTTTTCCCCCTTTGTAGCCGGTTGATGTACTAATAATATGCAGAAACTGAGCGAGTTTTGTGCAATTTTTTTTTCTTGCGGTCATCTTGGGGGAAAAAACCCAAAACAAGCACTACGGACACCATTTACTGTCTAGAGTCAGATGACTTTTCTATGGAAATGAGTCATCTGACATACTTAAATCTGAAACAGTAAGTGAAAGCAGGCGTATGGTTTTCACTGCCCTGGTGCTTGATAGAGAGAAAACTTGATCCTAAAACATTTGTTGAAGGTGCAAAGCAAGGGTTTAAAAGCCATTCCTAATGTCACTAGGCCATTGGTTCCACAATGAATTGTTGTAAGATGGCTTAATATGGCTGCACATAGAGTAGAGCATTTCAGCTGCAAGGATGCAAACAAATTACTGTTTAACTTCTTTTGAAGACTTGTAGGCATTGCTAATTTCAAAGGGCAATTTTATTTTCTGTTAAGGATTTCTCTGAAGATACCATTTGCTAACTTGAAGCCATACCCTGAAATAGGCACTGAATTTGCTATGGACAGAGCAGGTTAAAGCAAATATGGAGCTGCATTATTGTAACATTTAAGTATCCTTATACTGTAGAAAACATGCAGTTCAGGTATTTCTGTTGAGAATAATGTTTTATTCCATCATTTTTATTCCATTTTAAAAAGAACCAGACAGAGAAAAAATGACTTAAAACCGTGCACAGAGAGATGAGACAGGAGACTGGAACCAAAGCCTCCAGGCCCTACACTTGGTTACTGACCACTGTACTGAGCATTTTATTTTGGTGAATCTGGGCGACCAGCTGAACCAGTAGCTGCATTCAGATACTCAGAGTTGTTTGAAGGCTCTCTAGATAGGAAATGCAGCTTCTTGACTAATCGTACACCTTGTATCATCTGAACTATAACTTACACCACAAAAGTTTGAGAGCAAATTGTTCCTTCCATTTGGCAGTATAGGCATGGTGGTTTGCTTGCTCAAGGCGCTAATTTAGGAATAGTACAAAATACCTAAATAGTACAAAGTAACTATTTTTTTTCTTACTGTATTTTATGTCACAAAGTCATAGAGATAGCTATGTCCACCTAGTAATGACAGTCCCTGTTCAAAAGTGTTTAAAATTGACTGCATAAAAATGGGGAAAATTTAGAATGTCCAGTTTCACACAGAGGGAACTGAAGGACAGAGATTACAGAAGTATTTCAGTATTGGACACCCAGTGCCAGTAGAATTGAATCCTACCTTGGCTCAGAGCCAGATCTCAGTACCATGCTTCCCCTGTAGTTTGCCTGAGGACATCACCTCTGTAAGAAGCTCTTCAAAACAAGTGCAAATATGGGTAAGATTATCCTAAATTTTGTAGTCAGTCAAGCTTCTAAGACAGAGGTGTCTGACTTTGGTTGTTCCTCTCAAATATTAATGTTTTGGAGATTTAGATTTTTGTGATTACTCTCCAGTTTATTTCTTTTTTTCATTAGGAAATGGGAATCATTTTAATATAGAATTATTAAGACTTGAAGGGGATGTGAGCTTTTCTTTGCAAAAGGGTGTAATTTGAATCCAAGTTCATATAACGGATGTATATAGCAAATCCATCTCTGATAAAACTTTTGACAAATGCATTTGCTGGCAGACAGATTTTGGCACTGTGGGTTACTTTTGGAAAACAGGAGTTCAGTATAACTCCTATCTTTAGATAGGAAAAAAATTGAAGAGTCCTAAGTCTAATTTTGATCTAATTTTAAGCTTTTGAAGGGATGGAGAATTCTGTTAGTTTGTAATTACCTGCAGCAAAATACTTAGCTTTCAGTGTGACTGTCAGTATGAAAGTATATAAATATATATCCCCAACAAGGATAGACTATAAACTTTGCATTTCATCCATGGCTACAAGTTATGCTCTGATAAATTCAAATGTACGTGTTACCATTCTGTTGTTACAGATGTACACCTCTCTTCAGAAACAGTTTCATAACTATGTAATTTAAAATATAAAGTTTGAGAGTGAGCCAGTTCTGCAAGTCAAAGAAGTTGGGAGAAGAAAAAAGCAAGATGAATGCATCTGGAGGAAGCTGTGGGAGCCCTAGTTCTGCAGAACCTACAGGAGATTTCTTCAAAGAACTGTGGTCCAAACTGAAAGAATGTCATGATAAGGAAGTACAAGGTAAATCACTGAAGGCTGGGTTTGTCTTAAAGGTTAAAGTTGCTGTTTGTCAGTTACCACAGGAAAACTTTGAACCAAAATACAAAATACCAAAATGCATGGAACTAAATAGATTTTTAATGTTTTCAGTTTCGCAGAAAGTTGGACCCAATGATTACAAATGATCCTTAGAAATTGACCACCTAAGCCTGGTTTAACAGAATTTAACATGTATAAATGATTTGCTAGGTCAGTGAAGAAAAAGTAACACAATGCTACGAGGAGTCTCTGCTTGCCTACAAAATATTTGTGTTACTTTACTTTTAATAGACTATGATTCAAATTTCCAGACCATGTTATTCAATGGATTCTTTTCTTTTGCTTTTGGCTTTAGTTGCTTCAGCTACATTATTTGCATTGTTTATCTCCCCTAACTTGAGCAAAATCACACTGCAGATTAATAATACTGAAGTGAAAATTATTTCTTCAGATTTAAATGCCCTAAAATTTCTCAGCAAAATTAATAATGTTTTTATAATAGGATTATGCTTACGTTATGTGACTTCTAATAACAATTTTACTACAGATTGGCTGTTAATGTCTGTTCATTCTTCAGTAATTCAGAAAAGATGAATTATTGCACCATATGTATTGTTACTGTAATATTGTTTTACAAGGAATATTCATAAGGGTTTTTTTGCTGAAAACATTAAAAATGTTAACATTTTGTTCTGCTAATCTAGAGTCACATGATCCATTCTTTTGGATGGAATTAAAACTGTATTAGACTGTATTTTCTAACAAGCTTATCCTTATGTATGAAATAGTATTTATATTATGCTGGAATAAAAGTGGGTGAGGTTCTGTGATTTAAGAGCTTTAGTCGTGCAAGTGGATCTTTACCCTGACCAGTTCAGTGGCCTTGGTTGTTTCTGCCAGCCTCAAAACAGTTTCAGGTCTGTCTGTTTTGGCCCAGTTATACCATCACTTCTTGGTTTCAAAAACTCTTGGAGGTTGTTTTATAATTAATAGATGTTACATGCCTCCTACTGAAAGTCTTCATTCAATAATTTGCAGCACTGGGCCGTGACACTTCATTGTTGATTATTAAAAACATCTAGACCAAACAAGCAGCCAAAAAGCATGTACCAATATGGCAACTGGAAAGAATACTATAGCAGACAGTAGCATTTCTTTACAATAGCACATGAACAAAAATTTTATATAGTGTTCCAAAACACAAAAAAATTTTCTTTTTCTTTAATGATTATTTTTTTAATTGGTGATGGTTCTTTTTGGAGTGGGTGTGATGTCAACCACAGATAAATGTGGAAGTACTGACAGAATGGGATCTGGCAATCCGTGGCATGTCTGAACAACAAAAACTGAACAAACAAAAAGCTCTGATGTAGAGACTTAAGTTAAGTGACCCTTTCTCCAGTTTCTTGGGGTGTGCAGCACGTGATTTTCAAGTTTGGGTTTTCTTTATGCAAGCAAGATACTCTTTAGAATGCATTCAGGGTGTGGCCAGGTAATTTTGCCACCAGGCAGTCTTTTTCATGCCTAGCCCTTTGTCAGTATGTCCCACACTGTGTTAGGTAAAATTAGGTCTTCCATGATAACATCAAAGGCATGCCTGAAGGATAGTTAATTTTTTCAGAAGGTGGGGATCCTCTTATAGAAAATGGTACTGGAAGATATTTTAGAAACATCAAACACAGACTTGCCTAGACTTTGCTTGTTTCTGAAGTCTATAAATAAGAATTAAAATTGACTCATGAGTTTCCAATCTGAACGTCAGCAAAAATTATTTTAAAGGTGGTGGAAGGTGGATTAAGGGAAAGTTAGTAGTTGTTGAAAAATCCTTTTTGCATGTATTCTTTTTATTTAAAGTCCATGAAAAGTTGAATTTATGACACATGAACTTGACATGGTAAGACATGTTATACAAGTTATATCTATAGAAGGTAGACTGAGGAATACTTTAAACTCATGCCGTTTGAAAGGGATTTTATTGAATTTTGATATTACTGTATTGTAAAGGATGTGTTTTTCCACCGTTATGTAAAGAAATCCAGCTTCTTGTTTACTTAAACTGATCACTTCCAAAAAATCCAAATTTTGACCTTCTTCCACCAAAATAGCTGTTATTTAACTTAAATTCATTATGAGACAATGGGTAGGACATCTGCATCCCAGTTTCCAAAGATGTTGGGTATGGTCAGTGTCACTTGACTTTTTGTGGAGTTCTGAAGTGCTCAACAACTCAGAATAATGGTCATTAAAACTATTTGCTTTTATTTTCTATCTGTAGAATGTGTGGGATACTTGCATAGTGCCCAGAAGATTCAAAGGAATTTTATATTGCTTTTTATAAGCTGATTTATTTCTACAGGTGGTAATTCTTACCTCTTGCTTGAAATAATTATATAGATGCTTGCTGCATATGGATCTTATCAAGATGGTTTCTGTAGATTAATTTAAATCTAAAACTCTGTACTAAAAATATGTATCAGCATAGAAATGTGAGCAGTGTTTTATGTCCAAGAAATAGCCTAGTTTTTTAAATTATTGCTTACCTCTGAAAAGCAGAAGATACCAGTAGAGAAAAAACTGTAGACATAGAAGGAGAGAAACTTATGAGGAAAGCAATCTTGTTGATAGATTGCTGTAGGAGAGGAAATGGCTGGAAGTTCCTCAAAAGTAAATAATTATAGAAAACAGAGCTGGAAGGGATTTTAGAAGGTCATCTAGTCCATCTCTGTACCCTTGAGGTAGGATTATGTCTGTATCATTGCTGACAGTAGCTTGTCCAACTTGTTTCAAGAAATCTTCTGTGATAAAGGTTCTGCAGTCTTCCCAGGCACCGTCACTTTTAAGGAAGTGCATTTAATGCATTTGAAAATTCATCCGAACTGAAATTATCATAGCCATTAACTGAAGTATTACAGCAATTTAATCTAATCAAGCAGTAAGTCTCATAAAATTATGTTTAATTAATCTGCCTAATGATAGTTTAAAGAAGGTCTCTGTTGGTTTAGTAGGTGTAGAGTGTCATTTACTAATGCACTTACAAGCTTTAGGTAATGTAGATTTACATGGTCTATAGCTTGTCTATTCCATAAAAATACCGTGCCAAATACAAAAATTGAATTGGGAAGGGACATAGTGTAGTTCCACATATGTGCTCCCTACGTTAAATAAGGAAACTTGAAAAAGCAAAGCTCCTTAAATGAGCATGCTTAAAAACTCTCAATGCTTTGGAAAAGCAAAAGGAAGAGACTACAGCAGATGTAATAATTAAAGGATTTTGGATAAATGTAACAGGCTGGTTTCCTGCCTTCTCATTGCAGTCGTTTGAACTAAGAAAAAATGCAACCTTTAAGTAACTAGTTTAGTTCCTCCTGAATTCAGGTGAGAGGGGAGATAGTGTTACCTGCAGCACAGTACTGGGCCTTTTGAGCCCTGCCTCTTCAATTGGTCGCTTAGGTTGCCAAAGTTACAATCCTAAATACTTGCTGAACAGACTACCTGTTCATACAGGAGATGCATTGTTGTGCAGCTTCATTCCTTCCGATGGGCGTGGAGCAGCTTTAAAGCAAGCTTTATAGGGGTTCTAATTGCAGATGCCTAATTGACTTGATGAATAGCAACTACTTAAAAAAATAAACCCTCTTTCTGTGCTGATCTGCATGATAGAACATAACATCTCGCAGGTGCTGAACACTTAGAGATAAAAGAAATCTTGCTATATTTCCTAAGAATTTTTTTTAAGTAGTCTGTCTGCATTTTTAACTCATTGTCTCACTGGCATCTTGCAGCAAGTATAGGTTCACTGAGTCTGTGGCTGGCTTGACATTTTAAGTGGCCTAAAGAGTGAACCTCCTCTAGCAATTAATTTTTCCCTTAGAGCTGTTCCTGGTTGAGTGTGGTAGGGGAGAAAAAAAATAGTCTGCTAGCTGCCTAACCTACATTTTCTATAGTAAGATGTGGTATCAGTCATGTATTTAGACTTAAATTCAAAGCAGTCTAAAATTTTCTTACAAGTGTTCTGGTTTTATAAGTCTATCCTGCTATCCTAAGTGCATAATGCTTTTGCAAGAGAGCTTACAAGACACCTAATGTTCAAGTTGAAGTTGGTAGCAATCTTTCACAGTTAGGAGGAAATAACTGTGCTAGGAAGTATGATGTTATTTTCTGATGTAATATGAAAATTTCTTTTGGGTTTCTGTTTATTTGGAACAGGAATGGCCAGCTTGTGTGTGGGTAATATAACATAGATTTCCATAGCACTGTGTCCTGCTTGTTAAACTGTTTTGTTCATAAATATCTTCTTGTCTCTTGTTGTGCACACACAAATGCACTCAAGACCTTGCAAACAGATTGGCTGGACAGTGTTCTGTCCCCTAGGCTGTCAGCTGGCCACTCCTGCTGAGAATATCAGTTGAATTTGCAAACCTTTTTACTTCTGCTCAAAATATATAGTTAGGAGTGTGGAACTCTTAGTGGGAGAAGGGCCACAGATGAAATATCATTCCTCAATTCCCCTCCAGATATTCCAAGGAAGCTTTGACTGAGGGAGTCTGTTAGCACATCTCCAAAGAAGGATGGAGCTGTCTTTCTGTGCTTTAAAGCCTTGAATCACATATTTTTAATGTTTCCTTTATGTATATACACTGTAAAGCATTTATCAGTTCAGTGATTGGATGCTTAATTTCCAGTGTAATATTATGAATTTATGTGCACACAGAACAGATTTTATGCTACTTATATGGGCATAGTCAATGAAAATATATTGCCAGTGCTGGCTATTCATGTGTTGTTATTTCAGAAAGGGGTTTGTTTACTTGTGTAAGTGGAAATTTGTGTGTTTGTTTAAGAAGTCCTTATTTCCTGGAGATCACAATGACTGTATTTGTTTCCAAGATCCTGTAGAACACACTGGAAAAGTTGAGAAGGAGCCTTTTTCTCTCCAGATTAGTGACAAGTTTTATCTCTTTGCAGATGACAGTGGCAGAGGGGGAGTTAATTTATTGTCTCACTCATTTTTTAAAATCAGAATTCTATAACATGTAATTTCTTCTTTCTACTTTTCAGGCTTACAGCTGAAAATATCTAAGTTGAAAAAGGAAAGATGCTTGTAAGTACTTATCCTAATGTTCTAATTTATTAAAGGAGAGTCGGAGTCCCATTAATGAACTGCAATTCTTGTAAGATCAATTAAGGTTTCATGGATTCTTCCTTTAGATGTGTAAAAAACTCTGCCTACTTTAATAACTCAACTGAAGTCATCTGAAGATGTAAGGAGCTCTTTACAGTGTTTTATTTCTTAAGTATAATTTATAAATTAGGTAGTTGCCCATTTTTAATCTGAAATGATGAAATTATATCGTGCTTTTGATATTAGCTTGGTGTTTCATAAGTTGCTTCCATGTTCTGGAATCTTAAATTGATCAATCAGTTTCATAGATGAGAAATATTATCAGTGCTGTGACTGAACAAATACCGAATAGGTTAATCACTGTTTGTTGGAATCTTTCTACAGCTGTCGCATGGTAGATACAGTACTGTTACATAGCAGGTCTTGTTCTCCTCGCTGCATCTGAATACCTGGGGTTTAGTATTTCAAACTTGGTAATCAGCTGACAATGAGCACCTTATTTTGTATCCCACTTCAGCATTGGAGCTAATGACTTGTAAAGCCTGGGTCAGAGATCGGCCCTTATGTGGGGCCTTCTTAGCCAAAAGTCATGACAAAAGTCTGTCATGGTTTTCAGGTGCACTGGAATTTTAAGGAGAAATCCCCAACCAATGGCCTAGCTCCTTCTGTCCTTTTACTGTCTTCCTAAGGCATTTACTGGGCTTAGGTGGAAGGCACGTAGCATTAGTGTACATCAATATCTTATTTATTGCAAAAGACTTAATGCCATAGAATGACTTAGAATTAACTAGGAACAGTTTTTTAATTTGCTGTTTTAAGCCTCCTGTAAGTAGCATAAACAGAAGGGAGGATTTTTTTGTGGCTTTATTTTTTTTATTGGAAGGACTTTTTAATGTCCTAAACATCAGGAAAATACAGCCTGGTTTTGTCAGACTTCCAAGTTTGCCATGGCCTGGCTGTACTTGGTTAGTAAACTGAGGTAGCAGAACTTTAGCATTTTCTCCTTTCCAAGTTAAAGTACAAGCCTTAAATGGTCCCTCATGCTGTTTGCATGTAACTGTTTTATAGGTTGAATATGCAGTTGGAATGGCCTATATGGGTACAGAAAAATAAAGCATTAAGGATTAATAAAATACTCTTGGGATTGTACACTGTAGAAGCTTCCAGCTGTCCCATTCACTTTATGACCCATGATGACTAGTTTCTTGTACTACTGTAAGGCTAGCAATATGAAAATGTGGTTGACCAAACATATGTTCAGGGGATAGTGCCAATTTTCAAGTATGTTTGTGTAAAAGAATTGTATCAACAAGTTAGTTTTCATTTCCTGGTGTGTGTGTGTGTGCTTAACAGCATTTCATGTGCCAATTTCATGACTTCCACAAATAATCCATTTCAGGCACACTGAAAACAAACAACTGCTTTCACGGATATATACAAACGATTCCCTGGTAAAAAGAAGAGTTGGGAAATTTCTCAGAAGTTAGTCATTGTCATGTTACACAGATTCAGGCATTTAGCTTTTACTGAACATTAATTTCCCTGTAGAAAATAATTGTGTGCTTGTCATTCATACCTTGTTTGCATCTTGAAGAGATGTTGTGATCTGATAATAAAAACTGAAAGGGATCCAAAATTGGGAAGATAATGTTACTACTTTTCCTTAGCCTTTTTAGGGAGAAAATTTTGTTAATTAATTAGTTCTGGTTTTAGATAAGGTATTTTCCACTGCTTCCAAGATCATCTGCTTCTGAGGCTTTTGGAAAGAGACTTCTATTGTGTTTATTCATATTATAGGAATACATGCTCTGTAGAGAATTTCTTCTTGAGGAAGTAAATCTCTGATGAATCTAAAGACTTTTTAGAGATTTCTAAACCTTCTGCAGGTTTGCCATGCTGCAGAATTTGCTCACTGATAAGACCAAAATTACTTGATTGTGAAAGCTCCCATTAGATTCCCAACAGCTCCACAACACAGTAGAGTGTAAGAGAAGTGTTTGAGTTTGTTCTCTGAAATTGTAGCTTGAACATTGTTAGCTTTTATGTCTTGACAGTCATCAGTTGTAGTTTTTACCTGAACAAAAATCAGTCGTAACAGAAGATCACCTGTATTATTGATTAGAAACTAGCTGCATCTTTCCTCTGTCATTTGTAAATGATTATTAAGCAGAAACACTAGCTTCATTTATCTTAAACTTTGTGCTGATGATAATCACATTTCCCAAGGATATGAAAGAACCGTGCCAGAGAAAATTTTCTCGTGAAAAAGTAATTACTGCAATTTAAAGCTAGAACTACTCTTTCCTCTTTTTCTTTTCAGGGATGCAGAGAGGCTTGAAGAGTTCTATACCAAGAACCAACAGCTCAGAGAACAACAAAAAGCACTTCATNNNNCAAAAAGCACTTCATGACACTATCAAGGTTTTAGAAGACAGGTGAAGTAGTGTCTTCTGGCTTTTGAGTTTGCTGTATTTTGCTGTTACAGAGTAGCTCTGGACACTTTGCACGTTGAGTTTATTGTGTTTTGGTGTGGGATTATTATTTTTTTTTTGTAAGCCAGTCCTTTTCTAATGCAATTTAAAAAGTGTATTATGGAGAAAGGTGTAGAATTTGCATTTTTCTGACAGAAGAACAATCAATAATATATAACACATATATTTTTATTTACCTCATCCATATAATTAAACATAAAATCAATAATGAATATAAATAAATAAACATGTCTGTTATATTGTTATTTTCAAAGTGCTTAGCT
>VXBU01010619.1:0-10661 GCA_013400315.1 Bombycilla garrulus
GAACAGGATGGGAATGGGATGGGAATAGGATGGGAGTGGGATGGGAATGGGCCAGGAATGAACCAGGAATGGGATGGGAGTGGATGGGAGTGGGATGGGGCCGGCTGGGAATGGGTTGGTAATGAGCTGGGAATGTGCTGGGAACAAGCTGGGAATGAGCTGGGGGAGCCGAGTGCAGGATCCAGCCCCAACACAAAGCCAGCTTCTCTGGGAGTGGCTTTTCCAACAGGAACGGGGCTTGTGAGGATCAGCGGGGTGTGATATTTTTGGGAAAGCTGGGGCTGTCATCCAGGCTCTCCCCAGGCTGGTTTCTCCAGGGAAAGCTTGGCTGGAGCCCGTGGCTCTGCATCCCTTCACCCGTCACTCAGGGGTTTCGAGGTCTGTGCTGCCACAGCTGTCCCCTAGGGGTGGCAGATCGGCCTCCCCACAGGACCTGGCCTCAGTTTGCCTTGGATTTGTGTTCCTGGGGCTGCTCCTCCTGCTCTGTGGAAGGGGAGGGACGTGGATTTGAGGCACGTGAAGGTGCAGGTCCAACCTTCACATCACCAGCATCCCTCCAGAGCCACACCTGGGTCAGGGCTGCCCGAGGGGCGCTCAGGGGCTCTGAATCCAGCCAGGCCAGGTCAGGAGAGCCTGGCTGGACTGTGGGATTCGGGCAGCGTGCCCAGGGATCCTCCTGAGCTCCTCCACTCCCAGCACTGCAGTCTGGAAGTGACGTGGGTGAGGCTGTGTTGGAGCAGAGCTCAGGCCTGCCCCGCGGCCCTTGGGGANTCCCATCCCATCCCATCCCATGCCAGCTGCTGTTTCTAACCAAGGCAGGGACAGGCTGTCCATCCCACACGCTGACACCCTGGGGGGACAGAGAAGCTGCTGCTGAAGCCCTCAGGCTGCAGCCTGCTCCTGCCCTTTTCCCTCCATCCTGCTGATCCCGTGGCTCTGCAGCCCTGGTGGCTCAGGAGTCAGGGATTTGTCTTCACCGAGCAGGAATTGCTTTGATTTGTGCCTTGATCTTTAAGCCTCGGAGGTGCAGGGCTGAGACAGAGCCGGGGAGGATCCAGATCTGACTCTGGGGAGGCAATTCCGCTGTGGCCGAGAGGTGGGGAGGGCAGGGAGAATCCACACACCCCTGTGAGGCTGAGAAACTGGAATTAAACTCCGTCTGTAGCCTAGACAGGACTCGTGGTCAGGCCTGAAGCTGCAGAGGGGGGTTTGGAGCCCATCCTCACCCTCTGATTCACAAAGCCAAGGCTGGGGATCCACAGGGATCCACAGGGATCCGCAGGGATCCATCAGCTTCCAGTGGGACCCCAAACTCAGTCATGGACTGGGATGGTCCCAAACTCACTCACGGACTGTGGTGGCCCCAGTTTCAGTCATGGACTGGGATGGCCAGTTTCAATCATGGACTGTGGTGGCCCCAAACTCACTCAGGGACTCTGGTGCCCCAAACTCACTCATGGACTGTGGTGGCCCCAGTTTCAGTCATGGACTGGGATGACCCCATTTTCAATCATGGACTGGGGTGGCCCCAAACTCACTCATGGACTGTGGTGGCCCCAGTTTCAGCCATGGACTGGGATTGCCACGGACAGTCTGTCTGCTGTTCCCTGTTGATGCAGCCTCAGGGATCAGCAGTTCCCTGGAATTCCCAGTGCCTGGGGGGCCCTGAATCCCCACGATGCTCACAAAACGAGGACATCCCGGCTGCAGAGCCCTTGTGCTGCTCAGTGAGAGCACCGCCATGGGAACGGTGCTTCGGGGGTCTGCAGAGTGCAGGAGGAGAGGGGGGGATGTGCCCCAGCCCGGCTCCTCGCTCCCCGCTGGCACCGTCTGCCCGAGCAGGGGGGTTTGGGGCGGTTCACGGGGTCACGGAGCCGCCTGCCCCGCTAATGAGGCCGGGCAGCCCCGGGGCAGCTCCCCTCTCCCGGCCGGCTCGGATTAGCAGCTGCCTGTCCCCGGCCCTAATTGAATTCTCTCCCCTTCACTTAATTCTCATGGATTTCTCGGCGCCTCCCCAGGGACCCGTCCTGCCTAACTAGTTTAGGGCCAGCCGTGCCGGTCAGAGCCTGGCCAGCTCCGGGGGTGCAGGGAGAGTCACCCACTTGTGGGGTGTGCCCGCGGGGTGGAGATGCTGTGCTGGCACCAGGCACCCCCTCCCCTGCACCACTTCACCCCTCACCAAGACAGAGCTCCTACCAGTCAGTTTTGACAAACAGCCATAAATTTCTGCCTTACAGGAGGGTTCTGTGCCTGGTTTTTTACACCAACCCCACAGCTGAGCCTCCCCCGTGGGACCCCCCCCTCAGCCGAGCTGTACGGGTCCCTCCCGGCGCGGCTCCGAGCAAACCCAGCTCCTCTCTCTCTCTCCCTTTCTTCGCAGCGCTTTTATTTTTCCCTTCCCCTTTTCCCTTTTCCTTCCCCTCCTCTTCCGATAGATCAAAGGCTCCGTCCGGCTCAGCCGGGAGCCGAGCAGGCCCCGCAGCGGGATGGAAGCAGCGCCGGCGAGCGCGGTGTCCCCGCCGCCGCCGCCCCTCACGGCCGGCGNCGGCTCAGCCGGGAGCGGAGCAGCCCCCGCAGCGGGATGGAGGCAGCGCCGGCGAGCGCCGTGTCCCCGCCGCCGCCGCCCCTCATGGCCGGCGCCCCTCACCGACCCCCGCCTGCCCCGCCGGGCCGGGAATAAGGCTTGGATTTGTCCCTCCTTTTGTCTCGGCAGCCGTTGGGGAACAAGCAGCTGGCCTTCCAGCAGCAGATCCTGCAGATGCAGCAGCTCCAGCAGCAGCACCTGTTAAACCTGCAGCGCCAGGGCCTGGTGAGCCTCCCGCCGGGGCAGGGCACGGTGCCCCTGCAGACCCTGCCCCAAGGTGAGCACCTTAGGGGGTCACTGGGGGGATCCTGGGCTGTGGATGGCCCAGTTCTGGGCGAGGGGGGCTGGGGAGGGGCTGTGCTGTTGGGTTTTGTGGCGTCCCCAAAGTTTGGGGGGTGATGGTGGCAGCGGTGGGAGCCGTGCGGGGCTGGGCTCCGGGTTCCTGTGGCACCTGCGGCAGAGGGGCGTGGGGTTGGGGCACCTCTGCCTCTGGCAGCAGGGTGCCAGGGTTTGGAACACCTCTTCCTCTGAGGGGGGTGCCAGGATTTGGGACACCTCTTCCTCTGGCAGAAGGGTGCCAGGATTTGGGACACCTCTTCCTCTGAGGGGGGTGCCAGGATTTGGGACACCTCTTCCTGTGAGGGGGTGGTCAGGATTTGGGACATTTCTTCCTCTGGCAGAAGGGTGCCAGGATTTAGGAACACCTCTTCCTCTGAGTGGATTTCCAGGATTTGGGACTCCTCTTCCTGTGAGGAGGTGCCAGGATTTGGGACACCTCTGCCTCTGGCAGAAGGGTGCCAGGATTTAGGAACACCTCTTCCTCTGAGTGGATTTCCAGGATTTGGGACACCTCTTCCTCTGAGGGGATTTACAGGATTTGGGACGACTTCCTGTGAGGGGCTGCCAGGATTTGGCAGAAGGGTGCCAGGATTTAGGAACACCTCTTCCTGTGGCAGAGGAGTGCCGGGATTTGGGACATCTCTTCCTCTGGCAGCAGGGTGTCAAGATTTGGGACTCCTCTGAGGGGGGTACTGGGATTTGGGACACCTCTTCCTCTGAGAGGGTTGCCAGGATTTGGGACTCCTCCTCCCCTGAGGGGATTTCCAGGATTTGGGACACCTCTTTGTCAGGATTTGGGGAGCCAGGCTCTCTTCCCTTCTGGGAACAGCTCTGTGGGTGCTGCAGGTGCCTTGGTTTGGGTTCCGCGGTGGGGCCGTGCAGCCTGCCCTTGCTGTGCCCAGCTCCAGGTGATGCTCTCCCCGTGCTGGCTGAGATTTGGGGACTCCGGGAGCCGGGAGAGAGCCCTGGCTGCTGCCTCGTGTCCCTGCTGACCTTGGTCCCTCTCTGCTCAGCTGTTTGCCCCTCAGACCTGCAGCAGCTCTGGAAGGAGGTCACGGCCGCCCAGCCCGTCGAGGACAGCATCAAGCAGGAAGGTCTTGACCTCACCACCAACACCTCCAACTCTACCTCGTTTTCGGCCGCCAAGGTCTCGCCTCCCATTTCCCATCACCCTCTGCCCAATGGACAGAGCACCATGCACACGCCGAGAAGGGACAGGTAGAGCCGGGTCGGGCCCTGGCACTTTGTGTTTTTATTCCTGGAGAGGTGGAAGGGGCCGAGATCCATCACCCACGGGGCTGGGAGGGTTCTGCCCACCCCAAAAAAGAGGCCTGGCACTGTTTGCTGCACCCACAGAGGACAGGGAGCCGTCCCTGTGGGGTCTCCCATGGGTGCTGCACCCACAGAGGACAGGGAGCCGTCCCCGTGGGGTCTCCCATGGGTGCCCCAGGGTTTTCCCCGTGCCTGGAAATGCTGGAGCTGCCCCATCTGAAGGCTCCTTTCCCTCTTGTGCAGCTCTTCCCACGAAGAGACCCCCGGCTCCCACCCGCTCTACGGCCACGGGGAGTGCAAGTGGCCGGGCTGCGAAACCCTCTGTGAGGACTTGGGGCAGTTTGTCAAGTAAGTGTCCCCTTTCTGGGGGAGGTTTTGCTGTCTCACACCGGGACAGAACGGAGCTGGTGGAGGGGAAGATCCTGGGAGTCAATTCAGACATCCCAAAGTGCGTTCCCAGAGCTGGGTGACCACGTGGAGGAGGAGAAAACGCAGCAGGGCTTGCTGCTGGTGTTGTCCCATCCTCGGAGGTGTGCGAGGAGCAGAAGGTGACCCTGCCATGGCAAAGGCGGAGTGGGATGAGCTTGATGAGCGCTTCCAAGCCAAACCACGAATGATGTGGAGGAGGGCAGAGCCCGGGCAGCAGGCGAGGGGGGCTGGCAGCCCTGCTGAGGGGCGCGGGGGGAGGCGGCAGATGGCAGATGGCACCGCTGACACCGCTTGTGGGCTCCGGCGCTGACTGATTAACTCTGCTGTCGGAGAGCCCTCTGCTAGCGTCAGGGTCAAACAAATTGTTTTCACGCTTCGTCAGAGGTTTACTTAATTAGTTCATTTGCAATTAGATCTCTTTGTAGCTGGGATTTTTAGCAAAGACATCAGAAGGAGCTGACGGGCTGGCGGGCTCCTTCCCCCGCCTCCCCGGCTGTCTGCTCCGCCAGCGCCGCGCTCTCCGTGGCCGGCGGGTTCTGGGGTTTTCTAAACTCATCCTCCGTCCTGTGCCGCGCTCTCAGGGCTGGGAACATCCCCTGGATTGTGCCAACCCGTCCTTTCCCAGGCAGGGAGCTGAGCAGAGGCCTTGCCCTGGAGGATGAGGAGGTGCAGGGATGAGTGAGGGGATGATTCAGCCTCCGGTGTCCTCCTTCCTGTGCCTCTGAGTCATGGGGTGAAGCCAGATAAGGCATCTCCTGCCTGGCAGGGCACGTTCAGTGCAGATGAGCAAGCTCAGGGTTGGGAGCTGGAGCTGGAGCTGGCAGGGAATGCCCAGGGCTGCGTCACCAGGCTGGCCAGCGTCCCTGTGTGCCACCCTCCTGTCCCCTGGGCACAAGGACAGCCTCCCAGCAGCACTGGGGAGAGTTCCTGTGTGTTGGGGTGTGGGACAAACAGACAGACAGACAGAAAACTTGCAGCTCCCAAAGGCTGAGCCCAGCTGGAGCCTGGAACCTGCCTGGAGTCTGGAGCAGCTTGGAGCCCCTCAGAGCCTCCCCTGGGCTGGGAGGGGCAGCGTGGCTGCTAAGGTTGAGGATCAGTGGGAAATGTCTCCGTTCCCACTGTGAACAGAGCTTTTTTCTGACAGCTTTTCCCCCCGGAGGAGCAGCCGAGCAGGGAGAGGAGCAGGGCTGAGGCTCTGGGGGCTTTGCTCACGGATGGGTTTGGCAGCAGGGCCTGCTTCCCTTCCCTGGCATGTCCATGCACGCTGGGGCTGGGAGGCTCTGCAGGCAGCAGGGTGAGACTCCTGCCGTCCTCCCAGCCTGGAGAGGGCTCTGAGGCACCTTCTCGCCTCGTGACTCACCTGAGTCCTGGGGACATCCAGCACACGGCCCCCGGGATCCCCCCAGTGTCACTTTTTAGGGTGCTCCAAGGGTGGCACCTGCCAGAATCCCCCTCCAAACCATCCACTCCTCCAGCGAGGATCCTCTGGGTTGTGGCCTCGCCAGCAAGGACGTGGCCTGGCCTTGTGACATCCCCTGTGTCCCCAGGCTGGGTTTGGGTTTGAGGTGATGCCAGGATGTCCCTGGCTCTGCAGCAAGTGTCCCCAGGAGCCCCTCCCCTCCCTCAGGGCAGCGAGGACCAAAGGTCCTGGTGCTTCCTAAACAAAACACGAGGCAGGAAAGCGGCAGGATGGGGAACAGCCTGGAAATGACACCCTCTGCCCTCAGGGCTTTCCTTGGAGCGTGTGAGGCGCCTCCCGTGAGGTGACACTGCCTTTGTCCTGGGAACCTGCTCCTCAGGTCCTGCTGCCACCTCCTGCCAGCTGCCTGCTCCAGGAAAATCCGTGGGCTTCCCCTCTGCCCCAGGCTGTTCCTCAACACCCCGGGGCTGCCTCGGGCAGGGCTGAGTGTTCTCCAGACGGGGTTTGGGGTGGTGGCACGGCCTGGTTTGTTCTGTCACCTCCGTGCCTCAGTTTCCCTCGTGTCCATCCCGCTTTGGGCAGCAGTGCCAGAGCATCCCTGAGCAATTTGCAGCTCAGGATTATCCCAGCAGAGGGCTTGAGTGTCTCAGCCACTCTCCAGCCAGGGTTTGGGGTGGTGGCACGGCCTGGTTTGTTCTGTCACCTCCGTGCCTCAGTTTCCCTCATGCCCATCCCGCTTTGTGCAGTGCTTCCAGAGCATCCCTGAGCAATTTTCAGCTCAGGGCTGATCCCAGGTGTGGTCCCAGCTGAGGGGTTGAGTATCTCAGCCACCCTCCAGCCAGGCTTTGGGGTGGTGGCACGGTCTAGTTTGCTCTGTCACCTCCGTGCCTCAGTTTCCCTCATGCCCATCCCGCTTTGTGCAGTGCTTCCAGAGCATCCCTGAGCAATTTTCAGCTCAGGGCTGATCCAGATGGGGTCGCAACTGAGGTTGAGTGTCTCAGCCACTCTCCAGCCAGGGTTTGGGGTGGTGGCACGGCCTGGTTTGCTCAGTCACCTCCGTGCCTCAGTTTCCCTCGTGCCCACCCCACTTTGGGCAGTGCTTCCAGAGCATCCCTGAGCAATTTTCAGCTCAGGGCTGATCCCAGGTGTGGTCCCAGCTGAGGTTGAGTGTCTCAGCCACCGTTCAGCTGGGGTTTGGGGTGGTGGCACGGCCTGGTTTGCTCTGTCACCTCCGTGCCTCAGTTTCCCTCGTGCCCCCCCCACTTTGGGCAGTGCTTCCAGAGCATCCCTGAGCAATTTTCAGCTCAGGGCTGATCCCAGGTGTGGTCCCAGCTGAGGGGCTGAGTTTTGGGCAAGGCCAGGCCGAACCAAACCTCCGTGTTCTCCTCCCCAGACACCTCAACACAGAACATGCACTTGACGACCGGAGCACGGCCCAGTGTCGAGTCCAGATGCAAGTGGTACAGCAGCTGGAGATACAGGTGTGTGTGCCACCCCAGCCCCCACGCACACGGGGACAAAAAGCCACCTCTTTGTCACCCTGCACCCCTCAGGAGAGGGTGACAGGCTTGGGGACTGTCCCCACCCCCACCTGGGGACTGGTTCCCGAACAGGAATCCCGCATCCAGCTGGAAATCAACCCCTCAGACTGGTTCCCCTCTCATCCCAAAGTGTCCCTGAGGTGCTGCCGGGAGGGTTTGTCCCCACATGGGCTGTGCCACCTCCCTGGGAGCTGCTCGGAAACCAGGCCACTTTATTTCGGTGGCTGAGCGTGGTCCCGGAGCCCAGCTTTGGGGCGCTATTTTTGGCCAGGCAGATCTTTAAATAGTGCATTTCCCAGCCTCTCCGAGCCCCCAGCGTGCTCTGCAGAATTTGGTTAATGGAGAAAGGAGGGGGANAAAAAAAAAAAAAAAAAAAAAAGGGAGGAAATTTGGGGGTTGGAAAATGGGATTAGGGGGTTGGAAAATGGGATTAGGGCAGGGGGTCACCGCCATGGGGCTGCCAGGAGCTCAGCGTGGTGTGTGACACCACAGGGGACACTGGCACAGGGCACAGCACCCTTGGGACCCCCCCACACCCAGAATTAGGGGCTGTGGGGTGTGGGGGACACAGCCAAACCTGGGTGGGTGTGGAGGATGCATCCTCCCATCCATCCATCCATCCTGCAAAGGGGTTGAAAGCAATTACTGGGGCTTAAAGAGGGGAGGGAAAGAGAGAGGGGAGGAGGGAAAAAATAATAAAAAAATTAAAAAAAAAAAGAGAAGCTGAAGGGTGAGAGCAGAGCTGTGTGTGCAGAGAGGAACCTGCCACGGAGCCACCAATTAGAAAGTTTGGAGCGCGGAGCTCCCGCTGTGCCGGCGCGGAGCGGCCGCATCACGAGGGGCGAGCTGTCAGCTCTAATGAGCGCCGCGGCAGCGGGAAAGAGGCCGAGCCGCTCCAAACTTGCGGCAAACTCCGCTCTGCCTCCTGCTTTTAACCCCTTCCTCGCCCAGCTCCGCCGGGGGGGCTCGGCCGGAGCGCGGGGACCCCCCGAGCTTGAGGGGTCCCGCCGGGAAGGGAAGGTGACGGGAAGGGAGCGGGGTGTCACATCCCATCGCGCTCAGAGCCTCTCCCGGTGCCACGGCGAATATTTCAGCCCGGTGCTCACCGCGGGGAGGGGAACGGGCGGTGCTGAGCAATTACAGCGATGTGGGAACGCGGGGGGATGGATGGACGGACGGACAGACGGACAGGGAGCTGCTGGGGAGCGGCGGGAGGGCAGAGGGGACAGGGACAGGGACAGGGACAGTGAAAAGAGGCACTGGCCACGGGGACAAGGGCTGTGGTGGGTGGCTCTGGGGATGCTCTGTGGGTTTTTCCCCCGAGTGCTGGAGCAGCCCCAGTGCCCCCCATGCTGGGTGCAGAGCCCCCCGGGGCTCTCAGGAGCCGGCATGGGCCAGGAGGTGGCACCTCAGGGGACACCCTGGGGGTTGCTGCCGGTCCAGATTGGGTCTGGGGCTCGTGGCAGCTCCTCCAGGCCCTGGGCAGCTCCGTGGTGACATTGGCGCTGTGTGACCGTGCCCTCCTGCTTGCTGCCTCCCCCAGCTGGCCAAGGAGAGCGAGCGTCTCCAGGCCATGATGGCCCATCTTCACATGAGACCTTCAGAGCCAAAGCCTTTCAGCCAGCCTGTAAGCGTGAGTCCCTTCCTGCCCTCTTTGTCCCCACCCCCACAGCTGCTGTCCCCTCCCTGCCCTGGGTGCTGTCACCGTGGGGTGGGCTCTGGGGGGTGGGTGTGCCCGGGCCGCCCTCTGGCACAGCCTGGCCCTTGTGCCACGAGCTCCAGCGGCTCTGACAGGGAGGGGGTGTGTCCCCATCCCACGGGTTCATCTCCATCCCATGGGTTCATCCCAATCCCACGGGTTCATCCCCTGCGTTCATTCCCATCCCATAGCTTCATCCCAATCCCCTGGGTTCATCCCAATCCCAAGGGTTCACCCCTATCCCCTGGGTTCATTCCCATCCCATAGGTTCATCCCAATCCCCTGGGTTCATCTCCATCCCATGGGTTTACTCCCATCCCATGGGTTTACCCCCATCCCATGGGTTCACCCCTATCCCACAGGTGCATCCCTATCCCACAGGTTCATCCTATGGCTGCATCCCCCGCCCCATGGGTTAATTCCATGGGTGCATTCCCATCCCACGGGTTCATCCCAATCCCCTGGGTTCATCTCCATCCCATGGGTTCATCCCCTGGGTTCATCCCCATCCCCTGGGTTCATCCCAATCCCACGAGTTCATCTCCATCCCACGGGTTCATCCCCATCCCATACATTCATCCTAGTCCCACTGGTTAATTCCCATCCCATAGGTTCATCCCAATCCCCTGAGTTCATCCCAATCCCCTGGGTTCATCCCCATCCCTTGGTTTCATCCCAGTCCCACGGGTTCATCCCCATCCCAAAGGTTCATCTCCATCCCATGGGTTCACCCCCATCCCATGGGTCCATCCCCCACCCCGTTCCCCATCCCACAGGTTCATCCCCATCCCACAGTGCATCCCATGGGTGCATCCCCAAGCCATGGGTTATACCCCGTCCCACTCTTGCACCCCCATCCCATGGACTCACCCCCATCCCATTGGTTTAATTCCTGTCCCGTGGGTCCATCCCGTGGATTCACCCCTATCCCCTGGGTTAATTCCTGTCCCGTGGATTCATACCCCATCCCACAAGTTCATCCCCATCCAGTGGGTTCATCCCATGGGTTAATTCCCATGCCATGGGTTCATCTCCATCCCATGAGTGCATCCCCATCCCATGGGTTAATTCCCATCCCATGGATTCATTTCCATCCCATGCATGAATTCCCATCCCATGTGTCCATCCTATTCCATGGGTCCATCCCATGGGTCCATCCCATCCCATTCCGGGGGTTCATCCCATGGGTCCATCCCCATCCCCTGGGTCCATCCTATCCCATGGGTCCATTCCATGGGTCCATCCCATTCCATGGGTCCATCCCATTGGTCCCTCCCATGGGTCCATCCCCACCCCGTGGGTCCATCCCTACCCCACGGATCCATCCCATCCCATCCCATCCCATCCCATCCCATCCCATCCCATCCCATCCCATCC
>VXBU01010620.1:782-15107 GCA_013400315.1 Bombycilla garrulus
CTACACTTGATGTTTACACTGGGTTCTTCGGTTGCACTGAATTTATGTGATGTTTGCACTAAGAATTGTAACTGTACTCTCTCCCCACACTAACTGTGGTGGTGGGTCCCATTTCTCCATACTCCTGGAATGTAATTTCTCTCCTCTGTCCCATTGGTTGGTGGTCCCTCTTCCCATTGTCCCCTGTTCCCTGTGGGGATAAAGCTTCCCAAGACACGTGACTCGCTCTCTCTTCTTTCTGCTCCCGGGCGAGCAAACTGCTCCCTCCCTTCCCCCATGCTCTGCCTAGGGATGAAGTTGGATTAAACAGAACTCTGCAGAAAGATTTGTGCGTCCTTTTGTTCCTCATCCTTGTATCAATTCTCCCAAGCCGAAGGCTTGCTAAATTAGCCCTTGGGATTAAGAGATCAGCTACATTGAAGTGAACTGTGAAGTTAAAGATAATATAACATGAATGATGTCTGTCTGTTTTCTACAAAAACTTGGATTATGAGCCTTCTTAGTGATTGCTGGCACTCCTATGAGATTATACTTACTTTTCAAAGTATATCCAGATGTGAGCAAATATCCTTAATTGCAAGTATTGATAAATATACTTTGGGATCACCAATGACCATCATTTTTTATCAGTCACCCCTTTATATCAGTCCTCTTCATTACATCAAGTTTTCAACTCATGCTATTGCTGATAATAAGTAAAAAAAAAATCTGTTGTGGAAGTCTAAGTTAAAGATAAATAGAACACCACTGAATTCTCCTTATATAATATTTGTGTATCTACCACCCTACATCTTCTTTCCGAAGTCTTGTATTGCAAATGGGACATTTTTCTGTTACTCAGATCTTGATACCTTATCAGCATATCTGTCCTGAATAAATTTGGGTGGACAACACCTGAAATAGATACTTTCAGGGTAGATTTGGATTTTATGATTCTGGATTCTTCCTCTTTTGAGTGCTTCAAAAAAAAAAAAAAAGGATTTGATTATTAAGAGAGTGAGTGATCATCAGGAATTTACCTCATCTTCCCCTGGAACTTATTTCTGACAGTGGTGATTCTACAACCAATTAGCAAGTATAAGGACAAAATAATGTGTTCCAAAATAGGAAAAAGCTTTCAGAATGTCCCTAAAAACATCCTGGATTTCAGCCCCATGATTTCTGGCACACAGAGTTACTGCCTCTCTGGAAACTCTAGTTTTTATTAAGGGCAAAAATTAATATCTGCTACAAAAAAATGTTGCTTTTAGACATAAATGAATGCAGCTGGTCCTACAAAAGCTCTAGTAGCTGCTATTCAGTACTGCCAGCACCGTGCAGGACTTGCTGAAAACTCTTATTTCAAATCCAGAGGATTGTCTGCAGATCAGTTTTTCCCCAGATCCTGCTGGTGTGTCTCCTCTATTTGAACATGGAGTTAAGTCTTGAAAACAATTATCTCTTTATTTTTTGGAGACAACACATTAAGGAAGGGACTTATGGTTTCTCTTTCATTATTCAATGCTGCTCTTTGTTTATGTGTCTTTTCCCTCTTTCTCTTTCAATGGGGACTTGACAGTTTTCTGGCTAGCTTCTTATTTGGAGTTAAAAGTTTAATTTTCCTGGCAGTTTCAGTTGGCTAAGTTAGGATATTTCCATCTTTCTTTCACCTTTTTGGAATTGCTGGCTTCATTGCTGGGTTATTTTCCCTTAGCCAGCTGAGCTGCTATGGTGGCCCTGGTGTCCAGGTCTTCCGCTGTTTTTTGTTGTGCCTGTTTTCAGTTGCACAGAGCAGTCTAGGCATGGCAGTTGTAAGGTGTCTGAGTGTCTTTCTGAAAATGTCTTTCCATTTTCTTTTGCTTCACAGTTAAGTAACATGTAAGATAAACAGATAATTCTGAATTTTGCAGATTCTGCAAACTTTGGGTTCCTTAATTGTGAAGAAATCCTACAGTCTGTGAACTCAATCTGTGGAAAGAAGCGTCCAGCAAGCTAAACTGTGAAGGTCAGGGAAAGCAGATACTATTTTACATCTAAGATATTGTTTTGACAGTCATCTCAATAGTTATGACCAAACATAAGTTTATCTTGCAATACAGAGAGAAAAATGTGTGTATGTAGATTTTATGTTTTATATTATGTATATACATATCTACATAATTCTAATTTACTCAGGTATTTTACCCATTGAATAAACACTAGATCCCTTCACCAGTTTGAAAGATAGACAATTAGAAGTTTTTGGATTAAGGAATTGAGAACCTCACCACTTATATTTGTTCTGTGAAGTGCATAGTGTGCCTTGGTTGTGGTTCCATCCTGGAAAATATAAAAGCAGCAAAAACTCTAAGTCATATCTATCCAGTATTTCTTCATGAAATATAAGGCAACAATGGACCAAGTAAAAGTTGTGGTGTTAGTTCTGGATCTGGTAAATAGCCTTACCCCCTTGCTTATAACAAATATATAAATATATGAAGAGTGAGTTGCTATAACATTTTTCTTTAAGAGACGGTTTATATTTTAATTTTGTGGTTTTACTGGATTGTTTTTTTCCTTTTTTTTTTTTTTTCAGCTATGGCACCTCTTCTTTCTTGTCTTGTCTTCCTGAAACAATTATATTTTTCTAGCCTGACTTTTCTTAAAATTGGGAAGAGTAAGCAGATAGTACTTAAAGCAGCAGTATTCAATACCTGTTGTTATGTGCACACGTGGATGCAGAGCCAAAAGCATATTTGGATAGAAGAGACAACGAATTGAAGTTGTCAAATAGTTGACAACTGAAGTGCACAGCAAGTTTCAGCTCCCCTGCCTTAGAGTTACGTACCTTTTAGCGTAAACAGTGTACTTGCTAAATACAACCCGTTATGTTTTAATAGAGTTTGTGACATACTGAAGAAAAAGCTAGAGGGTAAGTGAAATAAATTAGCACCTGTTTGGTCTTCGGATATCATGAGTTTACATACTGTTTGAGATATGTAGGGAATAATGTCCCTGCAGGATTTTTTCTGAGTACCTGTTGTGTTAGGAGATAAAGGGAGCTGAGCTCCAGATTTCTCGGACCTCTCTTGCTTCACACAGTTTGTTGGGAAATATGCAACCACCTTATCTATCTCAGCTTTTCTCCAAACAAACCACTTTAAATTATAGGCTCTAAAATACTTTAAAACTACTCTATTTTTGCCTTTTTTTCTTTTTGAGCCACATGACAAATTATTTCTTGATAACTGCTACTTTTTAGCTCACAGATTTCTCTTTTAAACCTCATTAAACATTATCAGATCCTTGAAAGATTCAGTATCTTACTACTCACTCTTTTCTGTGTTTAGGGAGATTTTCAGCTCTATCAACCAACTCACAAATACTTATTTTCTCAGTAATTATTAATACACTAAATATTTTCTGTCAGGTATTTTCTTTGCTGATCTCATATTAGGTGTTTTGGAATTTACATAAGTGTCGAAATCGCCAACCTCCGGCACAGTGGTCACTGGATGTGGGAGTCTTTGCTGCCCTCCACGGGGACGCCCTTTATTGGGAATTCCCTGAGAAAAGTCTGTGCCAGGGTCAGGAACCAAGAATGAGACAAGCAGGAGTCGTTGGCTTCAGTCTTTAGTTGTTTATTATTTCTTTATCTCAGTTCAGAGCCTTAGGTGACAACAGGCTCAGCACACTTCAAAGCCATGTGCCAGAAAGACACAAAATGGACGATTCCAAGGATTTTTATACAGATACCTTATCCAACTGAGTTTTACAATGTACCTAACGTATTATATTTTTATTTTTCTACCAATTCCTAATTATTCTTCAGTCACGTAACATCTGCATTGTGACTTTGTCTAACCGATCACTGTGCTACCCAAAACTACAGAAAATGGAGTAGATGAAGAAGGAAGAAGCTGAGTCAACACTCAAAAGTCCTCCATCTTGTCTTTCATCTACCTTCCGTACTAAAACCCAAAATCTACTTTTTCACCCTGTGATAAACTACAATATTATCTACTATATACATTAACAGAACTCAACTTCTTACAAAGTCCTGGAAACTTTTTCCATGGCCAAAGACTAAAAGCTGTGCTCTCCTGAGGAATAAGACCTCTCAGGACAGGCACAGGAGATATTCCTGTGTCCTGGATTCCCACACATAAGCTCTATACAGAGACTCATACAGAAACTTTCAAGAAGTGATGTAAACAGACAGATTTCTCTCTTTCTGAGACTAGAATGGCACTACAGCCAGTACAGTATGGTGTTGAGGAGCTCTCCCCTGTAACACCCTATTATCTATGAGGTGCTCAGGTCAAAAGCTCCTTAAATCCTGTCATTTTCTTGTAGCAAATCTAGACCTTCACTGCCTGTTTTCTTAGTTCAGAACTCTATATTGGCATCAGTAACCCCTCTACAAGCATTGGTGTCTCTTATTAGCTCCCGCCCCATTTTCTTCCACAATTTTGAATTGCAAGCATTCAGAAGTCATAAATCAGAGAAATAACATAGCAGAGTAACTAAAAAGTGGTTTAAAAAAACTAAGTTTGAGACTACTCTTTATTTCTTTTAGTGCTGATATATTAGGGACAAATTGTTCTATCCCCGGAACAAAGAAGTTGGGGTTTTTAAACATATTTAATTTTCAGTAATACCCAAAAAATTCCCAGTGGTATCGTGATACTGATGTCTGTGAGAGGTAGCTATGTTAAGACTCATTGAAGAAATGGATATAACTGAGTTTATGAGACAGGAGAAAAGCAGAAGAAATGGTTATGCAGCTTCCTGGATAACATTTTTCTTGAAAGAGTTTGCTGTTATTTTGCTGTTTGTCCTAAATGTGGTGTAAAAGTTGGAACAAGCTAGCAGGGTAAAAGCATGTATTAGAAAAAAATGAAGCTATTTAATATTTTATACATCTGCATTAGAGTTTCCTGTAGTGGTTATTACTATAAAGCCTAAGTGTTCTCTAAGGAATTTAGATGTGCTCTATGGAGGTCTAAATGCAGTTAGGTTGAATCATCTCTTCCTTCCTCAGTAGAGACAATGCTCAGGTACACCCCTCTCCACTTTTCTTCCTTGTTGTGTCTTACTCATGTTAATAGCAGAAAAGCTTTCTTGAAGAATATAATTTTGCATGCATCTTGATGGTGGTCAGATGTGTCTGAAAGCTGATTGTACTGCTAACCCTTTATAACTGAATATTTCCTGGTTTTGGTCTTTTTGTCCTTCACCTTTTATGACCTACCTAGTACAGCATAGCCGGGCATGGTCAGAGATGCACTCAGTTCCAGGTGACTTCTTGGAGTAGAACCTGCCTTAGAGTAACAAAAATACCTCTGAACTGAGAGAAATGAGCCAAGCATCATGTGTTTTCAGTCACAACACTAATCACTCAATGGCCAGCAGAGGCCTCTCAAATCTCTGTAGAGACCCACTTCCTGTAAAACTGTGTGGAATAATGCAACACAAGGTTAATGCTTTCAGACCTATCTCAACACATCATTTGCTTTAATGTAAACTGTGTGTGGAGTGCAATGACTTTGCATCCGAACTGCACTGGTTTAGTATCTAGAAAGGCTGCAATAAAATGCTCAGTGCCTAATTGCCATTGAAGTGCAATAGTGAAAATATCATGAGGCATTCACCTACCTCTCCTAATTGCTTTCTCAGTAGTGCATTTTTGTGCTCATTCCAATATGGCATTCTGGCAACTTAACTATCCAGAAATGGCATCTCCTGTGGTTAGTACTGTTCCTAAATAGCAATTGTATGTCCAGAGAAGAGATGTATATGTTTACTTCTTTCTTCAGTAGTTTTATGTAATTGTCACAATGATAAATGTTACTTGGTTCTACCTGTAATACACTCTCTCTCATCACTCATGAGTATTGATGAGTGATGAGTACATCCATCAATACTCATTTTTCCAGTAGTGTATGAAAATCCACCAATTGTTATTTATATTAATATATTTTTCCATTTACAAGATAATGGGAAGATGTATAAAATGTAGACGTCTTTGATGTCACTCCTTCCCTTATGTCTTTGATGTCAATGCTCTTCTTAGGTTTAATAGTTCTCCACCTTTGACAAAATGAGACCATTAGTTGAAACCATTCAAGCTGTAATTTATATTCCTCCCAGCCATAATGAAATTGAAGTGGGTTTTAGCTTATTGAAGATTGCTTTTGGTTTGCTGAGATATGACCCTATATCTGACACGACTTGTTTCAAATTAGGAGCTGTTGTTTAAATTGTTTAAATTAGGGAAGGATGAAAAATTAATAGAAATGTTTTACAGAAATGAGTGCTTAGGAGAAGGTTTTGTAGAAATGAAAGCAAGTTTTGATATATAAAAGAGATTGTTGCACAGGTTGCTGCTGAAGCAGCAAAGAGACCAAAGGTTAAGTCGTGTTGGAAGGTTTAGAACAATGGCTTAGTCGAGTTAGAAGGAAGTTTTATGGCAGAAAGTCCTAAAGGTTGAGTGGTCTGCAAGTAAGGCATTGTTTCTACCAAGAAAAAGAGCATAGACAGACAGAAAGATGTTATTTACAAAGGTAGAAGAAAACTCCACTGCAAAACAAGTTTTTAAAGTACAATGTGTAACTACTAACTCAGGTGATTGGTTAGTTACTAACATAGTACGGTAATTTTAGCAGTTTTGATAGGTTGTAGGTAAATGTAAAGGTTTTGTGTATGATATTAATTGGTTGTTATGTAATAAGATGCAACGCAAAGAAAAAGATATAATGCTTTGTAACATGAATAGAATCAGACTTCAGGACACATGGCTTGCCTTTGGCCAGCAGCCATAGGCATTACCACAACCCATGACCCCCAACTGCTGTAACTCTGACTATGCAATAAACAGCATTATACGAAGAGCCATCTGGAGTCCCCATCTCTCCGTCAGGCTCTTACAAGGAGCAGCTCGGAGAAAGTGATGCATGTATATATGTATTCATAAGGCTTCTAATGCCATCAATGTTCATTTCTGGACAGCAAAGATGCTTAATTTTGCAAAATGCATTCATGCAAAGAATACACAATATCAGTTATTATCTACTAAAGTTTCTCTTACAGGGTCTTTCTTTCCATTTTCTACATTTTCCTACAATGTTTGGGAGGTTTGGGGACTTCTGTATTCTTATTGAATCTTAAAGAAATGTTGAAGTCAAAGGCTGAGACGGGCTATTGTGTACTGTTCAACGATTATTTTGACTCTTTCCCTTTATCATTTATTGATAATTCTCTATCCTTTTCAAGATATCTGATGTGAGACTCATCTAATGAACAGCATTAATTGGAAGATTTTTAAAAACAATTGTTGAGGGGATGGTATAAGGATTTGTACTGCCTGGAAAGGCTTCTCTACAGCTCAGGACCATTTCAGAGAAAAGACAGGTATAATTTCTAGACCAGTGACATCATCAGTTTCATCATCTCTGGGTTTTGTTTTAAGGAATCTAAATATTTACGGACCTACATGAACATGCCTGTAATACCCTGAACACATTCTGCTACTGGTCTGGGATTGACAATTCAGGATGTCATTTGGTGCTCTGAATTGCGTGTGTTCCAGTGTAATGCTGCCATCAAACCTGAAATCTGGTATCTTCAGCTTGGTCCAGAGCTGTGAGGATTTCAGAGATTTATTTAACTGAGAAGCTGGAACTGGAAGATGAAACTGTGGAACACAGCCCTGTTTGAATAGAATCTATGCAGCTCCAGTAGTTATCTTCATGAACTCTTCTGAAATCTGATTTTCTGCTCTACAAATACACAAAAATACTATCTTTCAAATGTTCTGGTATAGTAAGGTTCTATTATTCTGGGATACATGATGGCTGGCATTTATACCAGAGATGATCATACACGAAAAGCAGAAAATACCGCTGGAGCTGCTGAAGAATAAAACTTGCCAGCAATATCCAGTTTTTGTGAGAAGGCACTAGAGATAAACAATGGGAATTTGTTGCTGTGTTAAGCAACACATAAGTCTGAGTAGCTCAGGTTCAGTCCACTAGAGGTCTGTGAAATCATTTCCCAAATGAGGTTTTCCAGAGCACTGAGAGGACACAGGTGGTTATCTATTAGCATCTAGCTAAGATTGTTTGACATGCTTTCAAATTGCATTTAAGCCTCAAAACTTAGGTTCAAAATAAATCTGGGGTAGTATTTTTTATTTTTTGCTCCTATACTAGCTAATTTCCCGTAATTTATATTCTAATTATAGTTACATTAGAGAATTTTTTCCCCTAATTTTATGCTGTATGTGTAGTCAGTTTAATTTGGCACATAAAACCAGATGAAGTAATGCTCTAAAAGGCATTAGTAAATTTGTGATTTTTGTAGTAAAACCAGTGCCTGGTGTTAGCATTCAAGAGCATAAGCACAGCATTACAAATAATAAGATAATTGTGGATATTCAGAAAGATATAGGTAGGCTCCATATATTCTAATCTTTAATCCCAGTTGCTGCACTTCAAAGAGTGTGATTGTTGAGAGCATAAGATGTAGCAAAAATTATGGTATTCAAAATTGTCTGAATTAATTTGAATGTATTATTTTCATCTGCACTCAGGATTCAATATTTCACTTGGTTTTGGTAAAATTTTTGGTATGTGGTTGACATTCAGTATGTAGTTCATGTGTGCATTGCTAAAGAGTGCTACTGCACAATGATTTTTTTGTGCCTTGAAATATAATTAATGTAAAGCTGTATATCATTGATAAATGGAGGCTACTTATCAGTATTTAGCATATAGGGAAATATGAAAGGGAATAATGTAATTTGCCTAAAGCAATTTGTTGTCTAAATTAGAGATAAAGGATTAAGGATGAGACATTTAAAGAACCAAACAGAATAAATACATAAAACGTTCAAAAGTACAAACACAACACTTTTAAGTTGGTAGTCCATCGTAAGATAGCAGGTGCCTCTGTATTTTCTGTGGACAAACACATAGTACACAGCATTAAATGATGCCTAAGTCTGATACACATATCCACCTGAGGAAGTAATAGACAGGGAAGGCTTCTATGTATTCAAATCTTGAAACATGCTCATTGTGGCATCTTTCTACTAAAATGAGTGGTGGCCACTGGCAAAATATATGGAGAGCCAAATCCTCCACTTCAAGAAGCAGAAAATAGTATATAAAACTGCTTACAGCAGTGTTACTTTTGTTGTCTGAAATATATTGTGCTGTCTCTTAGACTGGAATTCACTTCAGCTGCCAGGAATCAGATCTACTGATTTTTTTGACCATAGGATAAAGTCTGAGAAAGGACTAATGCTGGGCTCTGTCCTACCACTTGGATGTGAGTAACAGCAAATGCCAAATGGGTCAGGAAACTATGCCAATGTGCTGGTTTGAAAGCAAAACCAGTGAGACTTCAAGTCAGAAATACAATTTAATAGGAAAAAGTAAAATACATGCAAGTAATACAAAGAAAACAAAAACACTGACAGAGTCAGAATACAACCTGATACCCTGCTAGTTAGCGTTGTGGCAGCAGTCCAGATGAGGTGGTTTTGCTGAAATATGAAACCCGTAGACAGGTCTGGTAGCTCTTGTCCTCTGGAAACCAGTAGGTAAGGGCTACTTGTTCTGTCCCAGTTCCCACATTATATCCAGGTGGGAATGCTTGGCTCCTCCCCCTGGGTGGAGCATCTCACAATGGGATTATGTAATTCTATGAGTCATGTGGTGGATCCTCACAATGGGCTGATGTTATTGTATGAGTCATGGGGTGGGTCCTTAATGGCCCATTAAACACAAACGGCTCCCGGAGGGAGTTATCTATGACTCACAGGGCAAGGTGTTAATGGCCCATTAACAGGAGATAGTCCAGGGGAGGAGGCAAAGAAAAACACTGCCCCTCCTTTGTTTTAACAGTTAATGAAGATGGAGATAGAATACAGACCCTTTGGCACATTTTTACATTGTAACCTAGGACAGCCAAGTAGCTCTGGGCACTCATGACATTTAAACTATGTATATATATCAAAAAAGCAAATTTCCCTTTCCTTCTCTCCTGTGTCTCCAATGTTGATTCAGCACAGATGCAAGATGCAACATCATCTGCATGTTGATCCACCAGTCCCTTGGAAGCCTAGTTATCATCACCGATATCACAAAATAAAAAAGGTAATTTTTTGTGTCTCTTTTTCTCTAAGAGAAAGAGAGGAGAAGCTCACACAAGAGTCTGGGATGTTTAGAGGGTTGTGAGAAAACCATAATTCTACTTTGTGGGTCCTCCATAAGAGGCAAAGACAAGATCTGTGTGAATGCTAAAAAACCTATGGGTTACTTTGCTAAAAGAAAATATAAAGTTACCAAAAAAGAGTTCCTGCAGGGTTGAAACTCTTTTCCTGGTCTTTTAAAGCAGATGAAGAGTTTCAGTATTCGAGTGACACAGCAAACATTATTTTCATTTGAATAAAATATACTGTTACAGTCTGTGTCAGAGCTTGAGAAGGAAGTAAAAGAGAATGACCCTGATCCAAAGGACAGAGCCAATTACAAAACAAGGCCCTTCACTGAAACAAGAATCCAACTTATTTTCCTCATTTCTGTATAACACGGGATGGTGTAGTCATCATCACTACTGCCATGAATAGGCCCTGGTATGATAATGAGGTGAAAGTACCTTTGAAACAATTATTTATGTATCGTTTTTCAAACAGAACATAGAAGATATTGGGATGGATGACTTTGTAAATTTATTTTATGGCCAATTTCACAGCTTTTTCTCCTGCTGAGAATTTGATAATGGATATTGATTGTCTCTAAAGTGAGTGCAGGAGTGTGTGTAATGGTATCGCTATGGTCTATTTGCTTTACATGTATTGTAGCTGAGAAAATAAATAAGAGTCCCCATGTTAACAATTACATCACAGAGAAGATCAGTTTTGCATTTCTGGATTATGGGAATATATTACTAAGCAAAGGTGAATCCTAGATGTCCCATATAAAGTGTCTGCTCCCACTTGAATATCTGCTTTTTGACCCAGAGTGCAAACAGAGCTATTCTAATCTGGGATTCTAAAAGGTGAAAAAATCAAACTGTAATGCTCCTGGAACTCTCTCTAGAGGAAATGTTGACTCTCTTTTTCAACAGGAAACTGCATTTAGTGTAGACCTACCATATTACGTACTATGAGTGTGATTTGGCTGACTGCTGCGGCTGTCAACTCACTGAAGTGGAAGAGAATCTGGGTGAAGAGTTGTTCTCTTCTGTTCTGAAAAGTACAGATGTGAAGGTCACTGAAAGATCAAGGATGACTTCTTGACACTCTCTTTTCTTGTGTTGTGTGAAGTTTTAATGCAAATGAGTAGGAAGAAAGAACAGATACACCTGCATTCAGCAGTATGCTATGACTTTTATGTGTAAAGTTACAGTGGTCTTTAGCTGAGTGTTGTTTTATGGGAATGTGGGTGGATCAGAGTCTTGAATTCACATGGCCTGTGTGGCAAAAGTAGATGGGGCTTGCAAACAGACCTGGAGCGTGTTCCTGTCAAATTGCATATGAACACTCAGCATGCTAGCTGCCACTAATTTGTTTGTCTGAGTTACTCTGCTTGCTCTTGATTGTATGGGAAAACTGAAAGTAATTTCAAGACTTTTTCACCAGTGTTTTCTTAGACAATGTTATTGCCTCTGCATTTCTGATTGACTATTTCTGTTTGAAGTTTTAGAGGACTGAAAGTTTTTCCTTAAGAAATTATGCACTATTATCCCAATCCAATACTCTCCAACCAGGTTCTTTTACATATTCCATATATTGGACAGTGTAATGTATAATATCAAATTTACTTACTTGAAAATATGTGAAATTATATGAGATTTCTGAATTAGCAAAGTGATACAAAATACACTGAAAGCACAGTACAAATCTAAGTTACACCTAGCAAAATACTACTTTACTGGGCATCCCCAGTTACTGGGAAGGAATACATGTCTGGAAGCCAGCTCAAGCCCATTGCTCTCTTCAGAATAAATTTGTTATTTGTCTAGATTTATACTCTGTGTTGGGCTGAACCACTTATTCTCTCCCCAGCCTCCATGCTGGTCTTGCTAAGAAAGGGAGATATTTGCACGCATTGAATAATTCAGGGAGAATCCCTTACACCAGTTGACCAACTCAGCTCTTGGTAGCTGTTTCACTAAAAAAAAAGGCTGCCTTTTAGTCCCCTTTGTGTTGTGATAAAGTCGGCTTCTTTTCCAGAACTGTGGGCAGTCACAGCTTTACTCCCTGATCTTTACAGGAACAGCCCCCTTGCCCATCTCCTCTGAGTCTTCTTTGATTACAAGGTTCCCAAAAGTGAAATTACATGATTAATTAATGTAATAGGTACAAAGGTGAACCAAATTTAGTTGTGCAATTCTCCAGATCCTTCAAAGAACTCTTAGCTTTTCTACACCCACCTCTTTAAAAGATGAACACATATAGTGTTCTAATTGAATGTCTGAACAAATCCTGCTTATATTGCTACAGAGTTCCCAATAGTATACCTCTGATTGTGTTCTTGAAGTAACAAGTATTTAACAAAGGCATATAGCAGCTTACTACTGTAATGATCTCTGAAGAGGAATTTAATTTTTAATTAAGTGAAGTAGTGTGTTTATTCTTGCTATATAGCTGATTTGTCAGGACTTTTGTTAGCTGTGTAGGGGTAAGAGTCTAAATAAACACACCTTTAATGAGATGTTAGGAAGTTGACCTTTTCTGTCATCTGGAGGACAATATATAAACAGAAATATTGGAGGAATTGTTCTAGAGAGGTTATATAATAGTCGTTTAAGGCATTTTAAGTAGAGGCAGATTGGTGGGAAGAAACCTAACCCATGTGACTAAATGAGTATCATGGAAATTGTTGAACTGACACCTGTAGTATTAATAATCACCTCTGATAAAGAATCTAGTGTCGCACAGTCTACCTCTTCAGAAAAATTAAATAATCTTCAGGTCCCCTGATATCAAAGGACTTAATAAAATACCTGGTTTATCACAAGATTACTATTATTTTTCTGGATATCTTAATTGGAAATTTAGGCAAAGAGAAGAAATAGTGTGAAGGTGCTTCTAGTAAAATGGGGTTGCAGCAAAGTCAGTAACAAAAGTATCAATTATTTCTGCAGGATGGAAATTTCATACAAGATCTTCCTACTCCATCCCTCGTGCAGTACAGTGCTTCATTCAGACAGGAAGCACCCATAATTTTGTCAGTAAAGTCCTTTTATCTGCTAAGAAAGGCATGTTGGAGAGATGTGGAGATGAGTGACACACTTTGCATGCATGATGTATGAAGTAGTCGTGATTCCCCTTAGGAATATCAAAAGATGCAAATCATACAGGCATGCAGCTTCAGGAGCTGAATCTGCATAAAGGTACCTCTGAAGCCTTCTTTCACCATTCCTTAAATAAAAGGAAGAGGAAGATGGTTCTTTGTTGTTTCCCCTTCCCCTTCCCCTTCCCCTTCCCCCAGCAAAGACTGGTTTCTTTCCCATGGAATTTTTCTCTAGGTGTTTGCAAAAGAACACAAAGGTTTCTAAAGAAGAGAACAAAGTTGGGTGAGAGGGGAGCTNTTTCCCCTTCCCCTTCCCCTTCCCCTTCCTCTTCCTCTTCCTCTGGCTGAGAATGCACTCAGCTAATGAAGCCTCTCTGGTCTACCCCTATGTTAGAAATGAGCAGCTTATTCTTTCCTGCTAGAAGAAAAGGAGGACTTAATTCCTAAGTAAGTTATCTCACTTTCCCCTTGTTTGAGGAAGCTGCTCTGCACTTTGCTCTCCCTTGGTATCAATGCACATGTCTGCCATGTGTGCGCTGTTACCAGTGTGCCCTTGTGGGTCTCTGATTTGGCAGCTGGGTAGCTTGAGATGCCAGAGTCAGGCTGTTTGCCAAGTTCCATTTGAGGTCTCTTTCCCACATGGCTTCTTACGGCAGATGTTTTCATTATCCCTTGGGCATGAGGTTTGAATCACACTCGTGCGGCTTCAGGAGGTTCCAGCATAGATGGTGAGATAAAAGGTTTTGCCATGACAACTCAGAGTTGTTTTTCTGTTCTGGACCCACTTGTTCACGTAAACACACCTGGAATATCTCTGCTTAACTCTAAGAGCTGTCTTTCTGTGTCCATGACCACTTTGATGCATAAATTTTACTCCAGTGCTTGTGACTTGTTCTGCATTGGTCTGGGATTGCAGTGTCAGTATACTATGGAAGCGGACATCCTCTTTCCTTCTATTCAATAAAAAAAAGTTGGCTAAGGTTGTTGATTTTTCTTTTATGGCAACTCTGGGAATGTAAGCCTCTGGGCAAAGAAGGTGTGATGGTTTGACACCAGCCAA
>VXBU01010634.1:0-18532 GCA_013400315.1 Bombycilla garrulus
GGCTACAACTTTCCATCCCGGGCGGCAGCCGGCGGCGGCACCGAGCCCCTCTGCCGCTGGAAGTGGGCGGGGGAGGAAATACGAGGAGGAGGCGCGTCGTGCTCTCCGCTGCGGCGCCCCTTTTTTGGCCCGGGACGCGGGTTTTGCCGGTGGGGGCCGTGCCGCTGCGCTCGGTTTCCTGCATCAGCTGCGGGGGTGTGTGTGCTCAGCTCACACGTGTGTCAGTGTGTGTGTGCACTCTCCGTGCCGGGTCACCCTGCCCGGCTGAGGGCTGCCCTCCCTTCTCCCCCGCCGCGGGCAAGGGAGCGCTGGGCCGCCCTCCAGCGCTGGGCTGGGATTTGGGGACTGGGGAGGGGAATTTGGCGGGTTGTTGGGGGAGTTTTTTTGGGTTTTTTTGTTTGTTTGTTTGTTTTGTTTTGTTTTTTGGTTGATTTTTTTTTTCTTGTCACCCAAACACCGCAACAAAGCGGTGTTGGCGGCTTTTCGTTGCCACTCAGGTTTTCTACTGGGTTTTACTTTTGAAGCCAGTACGTGATGTCTTAAGCAAATAAACCAAACTAAATATTTCTTGCATCACCACCGTATTGTCCCTCCTCCCGTGCCTGCACTCCCCTGGCAGCCTGTGTGCTCAGCTGTGAGGACCTTGGCCCTGCTACATCTTTCCCTTTGGAGTTCAGTGTCCAAACCAGATCCTGCCTTAAGTGAACAGGACCACCATTCTCAGAGTTTTGAAGGTTTTTACACGGCCTTCTTTCCACCTTCATTTAATCATGTTTGTAAAATAGATGAGTATTTTAATCCCCATTTCACGGGAGAGAAACTAAGGCAGGGGATGCAGAGTAGCTCACTGCATAGCTGTGGACTGACATGATGCCACTTCTGCCTGAGCTTTTGGCCACAGGCGCTGTCTCTGGGCTATTTTTCCTCTTGAGTTCACTTAAATTATACCTTGAGAACACTTGCAGCTTACAATGGTGGTATGTTCTCTGCTGTGGGTAACCTGTCCTACATCCTGCCCAGAGGCAGCACAGGAGGCAAATGTAAGTGAAATCCCTGGCTAGTTTGCAACTGGTGGTTAGGGCAAGAGACGGTGTTCACTGCTGAACTGGAGGTTCATGGAAAAATCAGACCCTCAAAGTATCTTCAGGAGACATGCGTTCTGCTACTCCTATTGGACAAGAAAATCATGATTCTTTATTGTTAGAGACAGTGCTTGTCTTTCCCCTTCTCTGCTCTCCCCTCTTGTTCTTTTGTCTGGCTTTTAGACTTGGGGCTCTGACTTGCTAAAGAAGAGTTGCTGTTATCTCAAACACATCAGCATGAATATGATCCTACAGGTGCCATAAGCTTAAATTAGTGTACCAAGCCTGACCAGTCACAAATCCAAGAGCAAGCGACCTCTGAAGTAGGTCTGAATCTCTACTTGTTCTGCTCAGCTGTCCCTTACAGCCTGTCCTGCAGGCCTCTGGGATGCATAGCAACTAGCTGCTTCTTTGCTGCTCGTTGTCTGAAAGCCTCAGATTGTGATCACCGGAGTCATCAGGGAAAAAGCAGCAGATACTGGCCCTTCCTCACAAGATGCCTTAGGAAAAAGGAGCCATCACAGCTGTTGCTGGTGCCAAAGGGAGATCTAGGTCACTCATCTCCTCACAAGGACCCAAGTAAGTTCAAAATAGAAGCTCCAGCCTGCAAGTTGAAATGAGACCATAGCAAACCCCCTGCAGCCAGCACGAAAAGTTTCTTCTACTGGAAGTAGACAAACTGCCTCACTGCCTCCCACCCAGCAGCGTGAAAATCCAGCCTTCTCACTACACCTATGTGCACAGGAATATAATAGGTGCCCTTCCTCTGCAAACAAGCACAACTGTCTGAACAAGAAAGACTCAATGAGGTGTCAAAGAGAAGACAGGTCCCCAGAGATGCATATCAGATGGTGGCAGCTGCTCCACCCTTGAACATAACAAAGTCAGTTTGGGTCAGAGGACAAAATGAAGAACTGAAAGTGTGGCCCCTTGGGGTTATTTCCATGGCCATCTAAAAAAGCGGCCGAAGAGGCAGCTGTGAGCTGGGGACCCTCCTCAGCTTGTTCCCCTCGAGCAAGCAGAACTAAGGGCCGAAGAGCTGCCTTGAGCCCAGTTCAATGTCGTTCCAGCAGGCTGCCCCCTGGCCAGGTAAAAAATGCAATCCTAAGGGCTTTGAAAAGGCAGCATGCCAAGCTGTTTATCCTGGGCAGACCACTTCATCTTTTTCTGCCTGCTTTTCCATCAGTAAAAAGGAAGTGCCATACCCACTCAGTAAAGTACTTTGGGAAAAGTATTGTGGATGATTGCTAGGAGGAGGCACAGAGTAATCTTCTCAAACCTGCAAATGAGGGAAATTCTTTAAAACTTTTCAGTAAGATCTAAAATGCCACATCAATATGCACATAGGAAAAAAAAAAACAAAAACAAAAGAACAACACCTTCATTGCATACTTTAAAAATTTCACCTAAAAGGAGTCCTACAGGATATAGATCCTCTTTAAATGATTGTGTGTATAGCTGAACCGGGGAGATTATTGAGATTTTCTTCTCTCTAAAACTCCACTGTATTTTCAGGAGGACACATATTTTTAAACATCCTCTAGTTTTACTCTTGAAACCTCACTCAGAAACTGGTTTTCTGTAATGGCTCACAGGTATTTTATGTATAAATATATACACATACACACATTAGGCTCTCAAGAAACCACGATACATTAGGTAGTCTTGAATAATTCATTGTTAAGCACCCCATGATAAATCTCTAGTTGAACAGTATGTGATTTTGCTAGAATTCTTGGCATAAATTGAATGTGAAGCACTGTGGTAAATTTAACTATGCTGAGCGTCAAATGTGAAAACTTTACATTGTACATTACATCCTGACATGCAACTGAGAATCATTATTATTGAGGCTTCGGGGAATTTTTGAGGGAACTTCTGAAGTTCTGAAAAGAAAAAGAACAAGGCTGAGTGCTGTTCTCTATAGAAGTTGAGATTTTCTCAGAGAAGGGAAATTCCATAAGTAGTCTGTATTGAATTAACATAAAGGTTTCACTAAAAGAACTGCTGTCTATTAGCTTATGCTCTGAGGCTTCTCATTGAGCACTACTCATATAAAAGTCAGAGGATCTTGGCTTACCTGGTGCCAGCAGGTGCTTAGAGCTTTTCTAGGGCTTGCCACTCCTGCAGCAGGGCTGGAGAAATAGGGCAGCAACCACTAATGTGAGGGGAGGTAATTTTCCCCTTTTCTGAGCAGTAGCTGCCACCCCAGATACTCACAACTCTCCCTTGTCAGCAGCAGCCAGACACTTTCCTGGAGGTAGGCAAAGGCAACAGTAGGGACCTCACAGCCTGCAGCTCCAAACAAGATGCTGGTCTTTGCTGGTACATTTTGCGTGGCAATATCCTTCATCTTCACCCTCTCAGAATGTTCTGAAGGTGGGTTGCTTTTCATTGTCCCATAAGTTGTCTCAGTTCTTTCTGATTTGGAGAAACTGGCATTAAATAACGCAAACTGTTCCATTGAAGAATTTTGGCACAACATTCTTTTTTATTTATGTGCTTACACTGCAGCTCTCTGTGGTGGTTCTTGGTATGAACTCCTGTGGCCAAGAAAAGGTACAAATCTGTCCAGCTTCAGGTTAATCATGTAATATAGGGCACAGCTCACTGACAGATCTTCGCCTTTTTTCCAGGTATTATTAACTAAACATTTCAATGAACTTAAACATCACTGATGCCATATCCACTTATTTACATCATGTTAATCTTAATGATATCAGAGCATCTCAGACAAGAATATCTGTTTTTAAGAGACTGTGCTAAAATCTCTTTTGGTGACTTTTTGTCCTTCTCCCTCTTTGGAAGAGGGACTGCTGGTGTGCTTCCCCAAGGGTAATCACAGGACAGCTCATGGAGGCAGGGGAAGAAATCCTACTTTAACCCTACTTTAACCACCACCACCACCACAGCCTGACATCAGCCCTCTTTCTTCCCAGCAGCACATGAGGCCTCATGTGGCTGGTCACAGGACAGAGATCAGAGAAGAGACAAGCCAGAGAACAAAGCAGCCAATGAGAAGAATACTTTCTAACAGAGTCCCTGTGAGGTGTCCTACGGTACTGCAAGCCCTGGTGAGATCAGTGCCAAGCCCACACCTCATGCAGCATGCTCCCTGCAGAGACACTTGACGAGGCCAAGAGACAGGGTGTCACCCTCAGCACTTCCCAGGCTGGCCCCCACTCCCTGTCTGGCCAAACCATTTATGACTGCATGCCAAAGTCAAAGGAGAAAAACAAAAAGTAATTAAAATTTTACTGATTAAACCACTGTTGCCTTTTTGTCCAAGAGGAAGCCCCAGATGGTGTGGCCCTGCTGCTGCTGACCTGCCCTCTAGCAGGATAAGGAGCAGGCTGGACCACTGGTATGCTATGGGTGCCTTGTACTCAGCACACACCACATCCAGCAGGGTTTTGTGGGATGTGACATTAAGCACTTCTGGGAGGGAGATAATTGCCACACAGAATTATGAGATCTGGAATGGAGGATTTGGGAGAAGGCAAAGGCTCATCTGAAGTGCACGGTATGATACCATTTGGGTAATATGAAAGGGCTGAGCCAGCACAGACTCCCCACCTCCTCCCAGAGATGGAGCTCACCCAAGGCGCTGAGCAGAGTCTTGTGTCCAAACATGAGGCAAGTTTGAGCTTGGGCCGATGCTCTGAAATTAGTGTAGATGTACCCATGAAAAGAGCTTTTTGCTTTCCATTGAAAATTGCTTCTGTCTTTTCAGAAAGAGCTGCTTCTCTGTATGTCATCAGGCTCTGAACTTCCAAGTCCTTTTACTCCCTTCGACCCTGGTATTTTTACTTCTGAGTTAGATAGGTTTCTGAACTTTTTCATGAAGTTGCTCATATTTTCCACTGCATCTCCCTTTTGCCTCACCCCACCAGTTCACTCTGATCTCTCTTTCTCAGTAGCTCTAGGTTCTGAACTGTTCATTTAAATACGGTGTGGTTTGCCAGCATTTTTTCCTAAGCCTTTTATTTTATCAGTTAAAGAAACAAGAGACACATGAGGTACTTAACACAAGTTCACCTTGCCAAGATGCCTTCAGTGGTATGCTTTTTCTTTAGGTTTGACCACAAACATTTTAACATATCTGAATGATTAAAAAGCATTCCAACCAATGCTTTCTGCCCCAAGTATTTTTGCCATTCAGTGGCCCCCTAGTATTGTTTGCCACAGACATGTGTGGGAGAGATCTTTTAAATATCACTTTTTGAGTATGTTAAGTTAGCTTAGCAGCTCGAAGGTTGCACAGTTAAAAGGAAATAAGTAAAACTTACTTATTTTTTGTGGAAATGTTTTCCCTTGCCTCCTTCACAGTACAGATATGAATAGAAGAAATCCACAAAGGGCAAAATAATCCCCATTCTATTGAAAATTCTCAAATATGTTAAAATGCATTTGATTACTGGAATGTTTACTTTGTAGGCATATTGCAGATCACTAGGCACAGATCAAAAACAAAGCTTCAAGTTCCTTTAGCATTTATTCCTCAAGAGTATGAAGTGGCATTCAGACAGCACACAGAATATTTGGAGTGGTGCATTACAAACAACACAGCTCACCTTTCATAAGCCATGCTCTATCATTTGAACATGTTCAGTCATCCTTAAATCCAAATGGCTGCAACAATAATTAAACATATGGCTTTGCTTTGAATTATTGTGGTTTTATGTAATTTCCCTGTTTATGGGGTCTCCTGAAAAACCATTTTCTCTAGTTTTGGCCAGTGATTTTATAAATCCTCTTAGTCTAAGGCTACAAGGTCAAGCTCCAATGCTGAGGAGTGTAGAAAATTTTAAAAATAAAATCAATTTTGTTTGTAGGAAACAAATGCAAGTTGAAAACACAGCACTTGCAGTCTTCCAGCTGTCCCAAAATTTCACAAGGCCAACACTGTAAAAGCCATGGATCTCATTTTCCAAAAATCCTATCACAGCAGTATGACTGCATCCTTTCCCCATTTTCACACACTGATAAGCAATTACCCACGTAGCGTACAAGATAGAGGAAAGAGCCGAAGGAGAACGACAGTGATATGAATAAGAAACATGGATCAAGGCTGGCTTTTCACTGCAGTAAGGAGAGAAATAATTGGGGTTTGGTTTTTCATGGATCAGCTGATGGCTGCTGCAACATCCAGCCCTGTTTTCCCCTGGCCCAAGCTGTTGCTCCAGTCTGGCTTGGCAGCCTCCACATGGACTTCAGCTCCAGCTGCACATTGCACCCCTTCCAGAAAGTTGTGCCATGGCTTCCTCACATTCCAATTGAAGCTCCTTTTCATCAAAAAGGAGTAATATATTTCACAACCGACTCTATCTTCTGTTTAAAAACTTGAAAGGCAACATCAAAACATGTTCTAGGGTGCTGCAGCAGGTCTCAAAGCTGTTTGTCTGTTGGCTTAAGAAGCGGTACAACAGAAATAGCACACTATTTCCTTCAAAGGTGAATCATTCCCCAGCCCTGTCTTTATAGCAAGTGTTAAGGTCTTTTTTAAGTCACAGAAATATGGTTTATATTTTATTTTGACCAAACTATGGAACAGCCATTCTGATTAATTAAATGTGTGTACATTTGTGGAAAGTAGAATCTGACACTGATACACTGTTAAGCTTGCAGATAAGCTGATGGAAACACAATAAAAAGCAGAAGTTAAGACATTGAATTCTCCACTGGCTTAAATCCTCAAAGTTCCTTCAAAATACTTAGATTAATTACTGCCATAGAAATGCTACAGGAGGAGCAGCCAGTCAACCCATAAAACTCAAAAACATTTTGGAGTTACTTCTTAAAAATACTGTGTTTTTCTGATTGACCAGAAGAAATCCAGCATGGAGGCCAGGCCAGCTGAGATAAAGAGAACCAAGCCACATGAGGCAAATGCTGGACACAGATAGGAGACAAGCCTGTGTAGAACAGCTCAGCTCCTCAAAGGCTTCAGGCCCCAGAGTGCAGGGAGGGGGAAGAGTACATTGCACAGCTGTGAATCCCTCTACGGAGAGGCATTTCCTTTGTGTAGTAATTTTTCCTGTGCCTATCTTCAGGAAAGAATTTGTGTGTCTGTTAAGTCCCACTAATGCACTCTCAGAAAATCAGAGCATGTGCTTAAGGGGTTCTTGTATCAAGTTTTACAGACATCATTTGAGCATGCGAGTTATCCCCTTGGCTTAGTGGGACCATGCATTCCTAGAGTCCCTGATGATCTTACTGTAGCCTCCACAGTAAACTCCAAATGCAAAAGGAAAGTGATTATTACTAAATCAAGAAAGTTTATAACTGAAACATTACTGAACACCTCCTCCCCCGTCTAAGGCTCCATTTTGGGGTATCTGATCCTGTGAACAGCTTGTACAATGAGGCACCGAGGTCAATGGGGCTAACAAACCACAGGTTGTGCTTTCTGCTGAGTCAGAGGTTTGCTGGCAAACATTCAGAGTCAGTTCTGCAATGATCCACCATGCATGTTCTTATTATCAAGACAGTAGTGCCATTCCAGTGCAGTGTTTTAGAGATCTTTCTCTGGTAAAAAAACATAAATGTGCATTACTTTTTGTTGTCTCTTAAACAGAAATACATAAAGCTGTAAAAACACTTCTAATTATGTTTAAAAACCAATCACATTAAAACCAAAGCTGATGCCAAGAACATATTATTCACACAAACCAAGAGATGCAGAAACACTTCACTGCTATAGACTGCAGGATAAAGTGAGCAGGATAATTCAGCCTGTTTTATGGAGGCCAAACTCGTGGTACCTAACTTTGTAGCTCCCCTTTTTGCCCCACAGGCTGCATATAGACTTTCTTTTAGTATATCCTTTCCCCTTACACATTCTTTTTAATTACTTCTTCATCTCCCATTCCCAGGGAGTGTTTTGTCTCTTTATCCAGTCTCCACACGACTTCTCTCCCAGTTTCAAAGCACCTTTTCCCTACCCAGGCTGCATGAGGAGACATTGTGTTCCATCTTATTTTTCCCAATCTGGATGTACCTTGAGAAGTTGCAGGCTAGGAAAGGAAGGATTGAAGCTTCCTTCACTCATTTCTCTATCCTCCTCCCTCTGGGCTGACCCGATTTGGTGGATATCTCTTAAGCAGCTCCCAGTGGAAGCACAGAGAAGACATGGAAATACAAATAGCTGCTTCTTGTTTTCAAATCTGGGACCTGCTGCCCAGCCCTGTTACTACCGAGGCAAAAAACTTTCCTTGATATTGTGGAGTTGGTTGGACACAGAGGCAAAAAATGATCAAAAGGTGATTTTGGAAGCTTACTGCAGAATCGCAGTCACCTTGACCTATAAAACACAAGTGGATTGGTCTGACTGATAAGAAGTACTGAGTGTGACCTAAACACTGAGCTCTGGAAACACATGATGTCAGTGCACATTTCCTACGTAGACAAGCAAGGCTTTGCAGTGAAGTGAAACTGAATAGAGGATTATCTGTATTTGTGGGCAAAGTCCTCTAGCTAAATATGAACCACAGATCTTTACATCTGAAAGAAAAGACCAAACATTATCTAGATTTTCCTCCAGTGGTGCAGATAATATAGCAATGCTGCCAGAGACTTCTATTCCTTATTGCTGCCTTCTGCTGATGCTGCTTTCCTGCTTCCAGGGGAAGAGTTGACAGTTAACAACAGCTCCTTCCTCCTTAGGCAAAAAGATGACTTCAGTTACAGCACTTGTGTAGAGTGGCTAGGAGCCACCACCTTCTGTCATTGTACAGCACAGTACCTCACCTCTGTGCACTGACACACACTCTTGAAGAAAGCAGAAGAGAGAGCAGTGAAAGCAGGTCTTTTCTCCAAGGGATGGCAAGCCAAGACCTGAGGTGACCCCACAGCCTGCCCTGCAGCCTCAAGTGAGCCAAGCAGGATGGGCTCAGAGATAGCAAACAAGAGTCCAGACAACAAGGTAAAAGTATGCTGACAGGGCAGATCCAAGATCAAACCAGGAAGGCAGAACCAGGAAGCCAGTTCATAAGTCAGGTCCAGTGATGTGCAAGTAGGGCTGTGATGATAAGAAAGTGTTCAGTTTAGGCTGGGAAGCCAGTCCAGACGAGTTATAGAGAAAAGGTCTCCATAGCAAGCCCTAGCCAGGCTGAGCTGGAGACCAAAATACCCCCCAACAGCTCAAGCAGAGGCTGACAGTCCCCAGCTGAGCTAAACAGGCTCTGCTCCTCTTTCAGGTAGTTGGATGGAGGTCCCAGATGGGGCTGGCCAGATTTGTTGAGAACTGTTAAGTGTTCCCAGGACCCTGATGGTAAGAATGAGCAAAAGAAACTGCAAAACACACACATTTATATATATGTATGTATATATATTTATATGTATATATATTTATATGTATATATATTTATAGCCTTTATGTCACTACGTTAATTCGCTGTTTCTTAAGCCCTCCTCTCCATTTCCAAACATCTGGCTTATGATTTTAGAACCTCTAAGGCTTGGATTAGACCTTAACTCTAAAAATCTATCTGATGTCACACAGCAAGCAAAAGATTGAGAAGTTAAAGAGAGACACAGCTGCAATAAACGGATTGCAAGTACTTTTAGACAAAAGTTTCAAGCTGTAAATAATATGGCCTGCATTCCAATTTGCATCTAGGCTACTTTAAAATCTATTCAAGAACTTTCTAGTTTGCTTGTCTGTGAATCATTATAAATCTGGAAAGAACTGTTCTGCATTTCCAACATCCTTCTTTTCTCCTTTTCTTTTTTCTTTTCTTTCTTTTCTTTTCTTTTCTTTTCTTTTCTTTTCTTTTCTTTTCTTTTCTTTTCTTTTCTTTTCTTTTCTTTTCTTTTCTTTTCTTTTCTTTTCTTTTCTTTTCTTTTCTTTTCTTTTCTTTTCTTTTCTTTTCTTTTCTTTTCTTTTCTTTTTTTTTCCTTCTTGCTTTGTACTTCTACTACTACCTGTTGTGCTCCCTTTTGGACTGTTTTTTCCCAAATTGACTCTCCCTTTGATCTTTCCATTCCTCAAGGATAACTTTTCCAAGATGCTCTCTATTTTTATGGTCTTCAGTGGCACCTCTACTCCTTCCTAAGCTAAAAATCAACTAAAAATTAGTGCTGTTTGCCTTTTCCTTGCTCTCTAGTAGATACTAGCGAGTATCTGGCACATCAGTCAGGTTATTTCAAACAGTGTGCAGACAGACTTGAATGCAAACACACACAGGGCTGGGCTTGCAAGTGCTGGATTTCCTGGAACAAGATTATATTCTAATTATCCTGCAGTAAGACATTTCAGGGCTGTTGGAAAAAAAGTATACAAAATATGAAACAATGATTCTTATTAATAACTTACTTTACCTCATATCTCAGCTTAATTTGGTTTTCTCTGTGCTTACAGTTTGATTTTATGTGATAATTATTCCTGGCCAAATTATCTGAAACTATTTTTAAAATATTTAGTTTTGCAAATGTTCCCGTACAAATGCAAATCCCTTAATAGAGTTCAGTTATTATGTTTATTCTTCCCTCTTTATTGCAAGTTTGGGTAATTAGTTTTTAATTCAGTTTATGTTGGAATCTTTTAATATTTAAAATCCTGTCCATGTGCTACCATTACCTCAAATGAACCAGGCTGAAGTCAGAAGGATTTCCAGGCTGTGGATAAATGTTTTCTACTCACGTTACTTTTTCAGCTGTGACTGTGTGTGTCGGAGTCCCACCTGAAATTCACAGCTCCCTCTTTGCCAGCAGAAGGGGTTGTGTGGACTCTCCTCGAGCAGCTCCACTGCACATGAGCTAGTTCAGACTGCCTTCTTCAGGGGTTTGAGATAACTGAATTCATTCTGCAAAGAAGCAAATGGTGTGTGTAAACACATTTCCACCTGCTGGCTGATCGGTGGGAATGGAGACCTCTGCACTTGAACAGTCACCAGTACCTCGCAGAGGCATTATCCTCAACCTGCAGAGACAGCCTCACAGCAAACGTGCTTATGACCTGGCTTAGCTAAAACCTGGAAAGCAAGAATGCTGCAAAAGCTACATTGCCTTTGGAAAGAGATGGGGGTGACCAAGAACAGTGCGTGGTACTGCAAGTAGGACACTGCGAATGACTGCACTGGGCCTTTCCCGCTGGGTTGCTCTGGAAAATGCAGATGTGGAGCCAGCATACAGCAAATCCTCCCAGATTGCACAGATGACTCAACAGAACGTCAAAACCATCTCTATGGAAGACTTATTCAAGGATGATTCATGACCACCGTCAGGAGGAGATTATCCAGGGAGAGGACAAGGACACTTTCAGCTTCTCAAATTGCTTCAGATAAAATGAATCTGATTCACACTAAACTCTGGCCACCATGCCTGCCCATCATGCATTGATCTTAGAAACTGGCAGTTGCCTAGCATGTCTTAATGGAGGAGGTCTGAAATATTTTAGAAACTACAGAGCAGCCTATAAGACTTGAACCAACAATTTCACACAGGGAAGATTGGGGCATGGACCGCAGCTACCAGCATCCAGGAACACTCTCACGTCCTGGAGAGTTGTGGTGAGGGCTCCTCTTCTCACTTAATGAGCTGTTCATATCAGAAGAGAAGCCTCACATCTGAGAAACCAAAGATGAGGACAGCGAAAAGAGAAAACCAAACCTGATGGAAAGAGCATCGCACATGCAGATTTGAGTCCAGGCAGCTTCTTGCACCCTTTTCCATTTCTGTAATTATGGAGGGGCTGCCAGGATCCAGCCTTCAATAAAAGGCATCTGTTCCTGAAGTGAAAACCAGCACTTAGTTGCTAACAGCACACAGTAACTCTACACATCAGTGCAGAGCAGGAAATGAAAAACGCCTTTTCTAACTATGTTATAATGGCAATTTTAGGTAGATGGAACATTAGCAGCAGATGCCAAGCTGGAAGCTGGCCACACCATTGGCTTTTCAGCAGCAGCTTTGGTCTTTGGAAGCTTTTCACAGGCTGACAATGCTTCAGAAGAGCCTACTTTTGTCTGGGATTACAAAAATCAATTGCATTACTTGTACATAGCATGAATGGTTACCATGTGGACAGCCTCTTCAACCAACTGGCGTTTATTCTAGGTTATCACATCAAGAGTGCCATAGGAAGCTTTCTCCACCTTTGTGGTGCAGTTTGTCAGAAGAAGATTTCCATTTTAAAACTCAATTTTTCTAATTCAAAGAAGAATAGATTATTTTTCTCCCAACAGGCAAAATTAGTTCCCTCAGGGAAGGTTTGTGTGGTGAAGTGGTAAAGCGTCTTGCAAGGCATTTCAAGGCTTGTGCACAAAACCCATGTCACTGTAGTGGTGCACCTCTTGTCTTTTAAATTTCTATAAAATGGGTCTTGAGCTCTAACTATCTTTCAATCCTTCTTTCAGCGCAGAAAACTGTACCAGGTGGTGGGAATGATAGTTCTGCCAATGTCAAGCCTCCTTGCCATTGGTAAATCCTTCTCAATCAAAACAGATGCATTTCGTACATGGATATCACTCAAGGTACACCAGAGCAGAGGGGCAGGTTTCCCAGCTCAGCCCACGTATCTTCACTACAGTCTTTTGGAATAGCAGAGACAAACCAAAATGTCCTGAAAGCCATCTGCCTTCAGTCTGGGGGAATTGCCTAACTTGCTAATATGAAGTTAGCAGAGCACCTTATACATCTTCTTTATCTTCTCTGAGGATGGCATAAGGATTAAGACTTGGACATCCTCAACACTAGTCGATGCTTGGTTGCTGCCCTCAGCCTATTTGCTTCTCCTTTCAAACTGCTCTTGGGACCACCAGTTGGCACAAATCAAAGAAGCTTTCAGACTCCACCTTCAATTAGGAAACTTGTTTTGCCCACTTCTGGCCTAAGATTCAGGTTATGGGTGTGGTTTAAAAAACATTTTCCTTTTCTACTCCCCCTCCCCCCCAATCCCTATTATGCCTTGTGTCTGCTGCAGAGACTTGGGACACACTACTTAGCAACTCCATGGTGAATCAAACACGTTACACAATGATTTGATTAAAGGAATCATTCTTCTTCAACTGAGACACCGTTATGTCATGTATCTGCACAAAACATTTTCCAAATGATCTTTCATCCAACGGTCCAGAGCAGCTATTAATATTTAAGGAGCACCAGAAGTTAGTACGTGTCTCTGAAATGCCTATGGGATTTAAATGTTCTCTGTGAGGTCTACTTGATAGATGCAATGTAATTTGACAGGGCCATAGGACTGATTCATCTGCCCCTCGAGTATTTCCTAGTGCATAGCAAAGAAAAGGTAGCAAAAATGTATTTCCATGCACATGCATGGCACACATACACCTTATGTAACATGTATTTCCATGTGTACTGACATATAAAAATGTGCTCAGAATACATTTCACGCTGTAAAGTTGTCCACTTAGCAGTTGGGAAACACCACAAGAAATGTCACCTGTGCAGCATGGTTTAGTTCTGCGTGGTGAGTACTGGAGCCCAACATCGTGCTGTGCTCCTTTGCTGTGCGTGAAGGCCAGCCCATGCTCTGTGTGTTGCCGAGGGTGGGACCCCAGTGACACAGGATCAGATGTGTTTTGATCACAGCTCGTCCCAAGAAAGAGTCACTGCCCTGGCGCTACCACCAGCTGCTCATCACCCCTTCTCTACCAGGGACATAATCACACTTTCTGATCTGCCAGCACAGCTCCATCTGTAGTCATTTCCTAACTCAAATTCTGTCAAATGATCCAGTTTTCTGGGGGGGCAGCACGGGGGTGTGTGTGCTTTTAAATGGCAGTCAAAGCAGCGCCCACGCTAAGGCAGATAATTTTTGCAAAGCAGAGGAACAGCGAGATGTGCTCTTCTAGTAGCAGACCTGAGAGGTCAGCAACCCGTGAGACAGGATCTGCTGCAGCCAGAAAACTGTGTGTGATTGCACCATTAATGAGCTCCTGTTCAATATTTCTTTTTGCCATATTGCTCAAGGCATGCTACCAAAGCCTTAGTAATGGTGCCACTCAAACCCTGTGGTGGAGACAGAATTACTAATATCCATAACACCCACCACTCTGGTATCACAAATACGCATTTGTTCATTAATTTTAAATGTCCAGTTTGATTTTTTTTTTCAGAAGCTTTAGCATTATACAGCACTTTACTTGACAAGGGAATAGCTTACGTTGACTTTTGCTGCAAACATCAGCATCAGCACGTGAAATCTGGAATACACTATATAAGAAACACACTTGCTTAAATAAGCTGTCAAACTGTCAAAGCCTGACTAACATCATATAGGAATTAGAGTAAAACCAAGATACAACTCTGACAGTCTTTAGTCTCTAACCTCACTTCTTAGTCTCATGCAATACCCATTTGCCGATTTCTGTATAGAACAAGAAAGGGGACCCTGGATATGTCCCAGAGCAGATCCATCCTCTGTCCTCAGCAAAGAATTGTCCTGAGGGAAAAAGTATGTATGATGATGCAGCTAAAATTATAGGTCTCAGGGCTGAGAGCATTTTGCAGCCTTAATTCTAGCATTGCCCAAAAAGTAAGGACTTGATATTTTTAAACATTAACAAGGAAATTTTTTTTTAAAAAAGGCCGTTATTTTCTAAGTTTATAAAAACACACTGAATGCCCAGAAATGTGCTTCTGTTTTCTCTAAATACCCCAGCACACAGGAACCTGCATACTGTTCTTGAGGACATCAGCTATGTTAACTAAAGGACGATTTTCATTAGTGTTTGGCCCTTGCCTGGTATATCTGACAGGCTCTCACCTGTTATGCACGTTTGTGTATATGAGTGTGTATACCACAAACACACACACACACACACACATGCATGCTTTGCCAGTGGGTTTCAGTGATATTTGCTGACACTGTATGAACCAAAGAAATATATGCTGCAAGAGGCCCAGAGAGTCATAGAATCATAGAATTGTTCGGTATGAAAGGGACCTTACAGATTATCTGGTTCCAACCCCATTGCTAAGGGCAGGGACACCTCTCACTGGACCAGGCTGATCAGAGCTCCACCCAGCCTGGCCTTGAACACTTGCAGGGATGGGGCAGCTACAGTTTCTCTGGGCAACCTGTTCCAGTGCCCCACCACCCTTACAGTCAATAATTCTTCCCTAATATCAGACCTAAGCCTACCCTCTTTTAATCTGAATCCATTCTCCCTTGTCCTGTCACTACATGCCCTTGTAAAAAGTCCCTCTCCGTTTGTCTTGTACATTCCCTTCAAGTACTGGAAGGCCACAATTAGGTCATCCTGAACCCTACTCTTTTCCAGGCTGAACAAACACAGTTCTCTCAGCCTTTCCTCATAGGAGAGGTACTCCAACCCTCTATTCATCTTGGTGGCCTCCTCTGGACTGGCTCCAGCAGGTCCGTGTCCTTCCTGTGCTGGGGATCCCAGAGCTGGATGCAGGTTCCAGGTGGGGTCTCAGAAGAGCAGAGCAGAGGGGCAGAATCCCCTCCCTTGCCCTGCTGCCCATGCTGCTTTGGATGCAGCCCAGGACATACTTGGTTTTCTAGGTTGGAAGTGCACATTGCTGGGTCATGTCCAGCCTCTCATCCACCTGCACCCCAAAGCCCTTCTCAGCAGGGCTGCTCTTGACCTGTTCATCCCCCAGCCTATCAGGGGTTGTCTCACCCCATGTGCAGGACTTTGCTCTTTATATTGTTTAACCTCATGAGATTCCCATGGGCCACCTCTCGAGCAGGTCAAGGTCCCTCTGGATAGCATCCCATCCTCCAGGTGTGTCCACTGCACAGCTTGGTGTCATCGGCAAATTTGTTGAGTGTGCACTCAATCCCTCTGTCTGTGTCTTTAGTGAAGTTATGAAATACCACTGCTCCGAGTACAGGCCCCTGAGAGACACCATTTATCACTGATGTCCATCGTGACACATGCTCTTCTACTTTTTCTTCCCGAGCTTGACTGACTCCATCCCTCTCCACTATGATTCTGTTTTGATTCTTTTCCTCTGGCACTCCTCAGCCCTATCCCTTTCTCCTTGTCAGCTGAATCCCTTCCTTCCTTCCTCCCTCCCTTCCTTCCTCCTTTGGACTGTGACTCCTTATCTGAAGCTCTTTGCCAAACTGCACTTTCCCCTACCTGAGTCTCTTCCTCCCCTCAGTCCTTCTGCTTCACAAACATCCCCTTGCTGTACAGTCTTCCTGCCCCTGATGGATGCTTTGCCTTCCCCTGCTTGCCCAGACAGTCCCAGCTCTGCCCCAAAGCCTCCTCTTAAAAAGACTCTCAGCCCACCAGGGTGCCTCTGTAGATCCTCCATCCAGCTCCAGTCTTCAGCCTTTTCTTACCCCGACTCCTTTCCCATGTCCCACTGTCATTCTGATTTTCCAGACAGCCTCTCATTGTTGAACCAGTTCTGCTCTGCTCTCCTAGCTCCCATGCTCATCTTCCTTTTTCATTTCCTTATCAAGCTTGTCATCTTCCTTTTAGCTTCCTGTGTCTCAACTGTCTGTAAACCCTGGTTCCCAGACTCCTCTTCCACAATTTCTCTCTTAGAACTACCAGCTGCTTGGCTGGTAGCATGTGGATGGACTATCAAAGATACAAAGAAGGGGACTCAGTCTAGTTTTGTTCCTTCAACCTAAGGCCTGAGTTGGAGCTGTTGCTGGCTTTGGAGATTATTTATCTGGTCCTCTGAGATCAGGGCACCTTGACCTGATCTCAGACACCTTAAGTACCTTAGCATGTCAGCTGCACAAATAAAGTCTCTTGATTGCTTACAACTTGAGAGCTTAAGCTCCAGTCCTCAGGAAATGGCAGGCCAGACCTTGGGGTCAGAGACCTGGCACTTACACCACTATAAAAATAGCCAGGACTATCTTTATCCTTCTAATACATTACTATAAAACCTGTATTGAGTATCAGGATCAGTTATCTGCCTGTACTCATATTAGACATTACAAAATGTGCTTCAAAGGATGTACAATCTAATTAGACCAAACAAATCCTGCCTCAAGAAACTAAGCAGAAAAAAAACCTCCAAACACAGATGGAAGTGCTATTGCTTTAGTATGATTTTCTAGTTCTGGACATACTCTGGGAATGCTGATAGCTTGCTTTACACAGTGCTCTGAAAATCCCCCGAGGTTCCCTCCTGAGCAAGAGCCGAGGACCTGGAATAATGAGGTCCTCCCAGAGAGCTCTCATACACTTCCATAGTTTGTGATGGAAAATGTGCCACACTGATCCCCTGTATTCACATTCCCTTTAGCACTCCTGCTGAGCTAGCCAAACAATTCAGGTAACTTAGGATTTCCCTTCCCAGCCAGTGAGGTTTGTCTATGTTGAAGGTGAGGCTCAGTACAGTGAAAGGGGCCAAGTGAATAAGCTCTGCTGGGGTCTGTGTCCCTGTTCTTGGAAGCTGGCTGTAAGGAAAAGCAGCAGGAGCATAGGGAGCTGGGACACAGGAGAGTAGCAAAGACTCAATCTGGCTAGATGAAATGGGAAATTTCAGCTGATTTCCACAGAAAGGTAGAAGTTGTCTGCTGGGGACAAGGACTGGGAGGAAAAGTGCTGGGGCTGGCTGCAAAAACGTTGGTAACCACTGGCCTAGAGACACTGGCAGCTTGCAGTAATTAATGTATTCCATTACCTCATGGTTTTATGCTTCAGATGCAGATTAATAGCACTCATTCAAAGAAAAGAATGACATCATCTGCATAAAATCCTTTCCAGTGTCATACAGTATTCTCTTGCTCTCTGATTATTGCTGGTCTACTGGATTAGCGATGGTGTTTCAGATTTTGTTTTACAATTTAAAAAATGTAAGTCCCACAATCCTCCATTCAAGCCTGTTTTGTAAGAATCCTCTTAACGGAGAAAGGGACTTTATATCCAAATACTTTTTCTGTCTCCTCCACCTCCTCATTCCTACAGTAAACTTTCTGCAGAGGTTTTATGTGTCTTCACAACCTGAAAGGAGGTTGTAGTGAGTGGGAGTCAGTTGTGTTGAAAGTACAAAGAAATAGACAATAGAAAATGACCCCAAGTTGTGTCAGAGGAGGTTTAGATTGGACATCAGGATGTTTACCCAGGGAAGTGGTTGAGTCATCATCCCTGGAGATATTTAAAAGAAGTGTAGATGTGGCACCTGAGGACATGCTTTAGTGGCAGACTCACTAGTGCTGGGTAAACGGTTGAGCTCAATGATCTTAAAGGTCTTTTCCAACTTAAATGATTCTGTGATTCAGCCTTCATCCTAGCAGGGCTATCTGGGGGCAGTTTGCATACTTGTGGAACCTTTTTTTGAGGAAAAACAGTCATTAGACTCCTACACACCATTCTGCGTAGGCAGCACAATCTAGCTCTGCAATTTTTTGATGCCATTGCCTTATTAAAAATAAATAATCTTCAAAGATAACAGGGCAAAGGAAATAAGACAGACAATATTTCTTTGGACAGAAAAATCTCTCATATGCTCATATGATACAACCTGATATCAAAGTACTACTTGAATTT